>ML860211.1:25773-44407 GCA_009831015.1 Picea engelmannii
TATATTTTTTTTTTTTTTTTTTTAATTTTTATTTTTATTTCAGAACTTATTTAAGTATTTTTGAGTGCTAAAATTTATGTAAATATTTTTTCAAGAAAATAATGGTTTTGGTTTTATTTCAAGGATAATAAAAAAGAAAATAATTTTTTTTCTACAACAATTAAATCATCTTTTACTTTTCATGAAGAAAACTCACTTTGTAGTTATTAAAACAATACTCTTCTTGACAAAAATAGTTGAAAATTTCAGAGAATAGGACCGTCAAAGCATTATAACAGTCTTTAAATACAAAAGTTCAGAAATTATATGTTCAAAATTTAACATTTTTTACAGTGATTGCCTATCTCTCTGCATAGTTTTCTCAAACTTTCACAACCACAAAAAAAAAAAAAAAAAGTAAATATGGAAGCCTACTGATGAGTACTGATATGAATTATATCTTCCTTATTCTTTACTTTCATTTATTCCATAGAATCGTCTAACTGTTGAAATTCTGCATTTTCTTGAAGGATCAAAGTTCTTCAACATTCTGACGATCTACTAGAGGTGAATGGTCTTCGAGAAAAGGAGATGACGTTGTAGAAACTCAGGACCCAACTGATTTTGTAGGAATGTTCATTGGTGGTTGTCACCTTCGCAAAAGTCTCAAATGTCGACGATGAGAGATTAAACGAACCGTGTTTTGACTCACAACTCTTGTTATAGTCACCATTTCCTCTCGATGTCGCATTTCATGAGATTGAATCCACTGGTGAAGTTGAAAATTTGAATCTTGGAGATCTTGAATCATTTCTAATTGCTTCCGAACCTTCTCCTGAAGAGTAAATATTTCACAATTGAAACATTCACAATCATCACGTTCACCACTCATATCTTCCCGTCTTTCAGACTCTCTAGAATTAGGTGATGAATAAATACAATTCCTCTTTTAAAATTCAAAGGAAATCAGGTAACAACTTCTCTTCTTTCTTACTATTTATTAAAAATGAAAAGCTTGATTATAACAGACATGAGGGATAATTCCCACAAATTAAAATATGGCTTCATCATTTACTGAAAAGATAGAGAAGTGGTGAAGAGAGGATCTGTAACATTGTTCTTATTGGATATATGGTCATCTCCAGTATGAAAATAAATCAATATTTATAAGAAAAACAAAATGGTTCGAATATGACTGCAGAATAGAGTAAAGCATGAGTCTTGTCATGATAGAGAAACTCGTGTGAATTATTTTCCGTTCAGTTGAGATGATTGGAACTTCTGATATATGTGTCAACCTCTCTCTCTCTCTCTAGTTTTTTCTACGAATAAAATTCCCCTTCGTTTTCAATTATATTAGTCTTTGTAGAAATGAAAAAACTTAGCCTACACTAAAAACTTAAAAGCATATTTAAAAAAAAAGTCGGGCGAAGATTTTTCATGTTTCTTGATTTTAGTTGAAAAAGTATGTTTAAGCTAATCCTAGTAAATTTATCCCTAATATTAGATTTCAGCTGACAAATTTTCTCAAGGTTTATCCCTGAAAATAAACAAATTCTTCTTAATTTACCAATAGGTGAAGGTATACATGGAATTGAAAGAAAACCAATCTCAGAGTATTCTTAAAACTGTAGACAGACCTTGTTTTTCATCAGATCAAAGACATATGCCATCCCTTGTATCTTAGATACAATTGATTGTCCCCACTTCAAAGTAATAAAATCAAAGACATATGGTGAAAGGAAATTCACAAATTGATTGCCCCCATCTTGTCCAAATAGAGATAATGATAGGAAATTCATATATTGATTGCCCTCATCTCAGTTAAATGAAGGCTTGTTTTTGAAGTGGTGAAAGGAAATTCAATAAGGGGAGATATATATAACTTCAATGGGGTACTGAACATGCATGCTGGCAATGAATCAATATCTATGACATATGTAAGGATATATTACACATCTGTATAATATAGTATGTTATTTAGTTCTTTTTTAATAATATTTATATCCTGAACCAATTGGGATTCCTTAAATAAACACACTTTGCATCTTTATAACCTTGAGAGAGAACATAGTCAATTGAAGTTTGATATTTTTGTTAAATTTACTTTGATTATCCTGGATAATTTTGGAATCAATTTTAAGAAAAAAAAACACTTATTAGCCTAACTTGAAATTAATCACCAAGTATGCTTTAATATTTTTAGAAATGGTTATGTTTATCACTTCTATATATGGTTAAATTTCAATAAAGAAAGAAAACATTTAGATCAATAAACGAAATCAATAATGACTCTATTTAGCCAATAAAGGCACCGGTCTACTGTACTTCCATGCCTCACAGGGAGCCATAATCCCCAGATGCATACTATGTTAGAACATAAATGGAATTTTCAAATAAAAATATTTTTTTCAAAATTCCTTTTTGTTTTGTTCTTTTCAAAATAAAATTTTAAACTTAGGAATATCTTTCTTAGACTAAAATATTTTTTTTTCATTACATCTTGACAAGGAGGATCAAGTACCAACTGTTAAAATTAGATAATCATCTAGATCGACGACTCTCACAACTTCAGAGTTCCAGAATTGCAAAATGTTTAAACATCAAAGAAATACGAAGTTTACTTCGAGACTTCGTGATTAAGAAGTTCAAGCTCAAAATGTTTAAATTCTTGAAAATCCTGAAGTCAAAAAGCTCTGGAGACCTGAATTCCCATAAAATATTTTAAAATTAATCATCTGACGTGTAATATTCCACCTGATAATCTTTACTTGTGGTGACACGTGGCACTCACTTTGGGCACCCTTGGTCACATAATTCACACAATTTTGGGTGACACATGTCACTCATATTTTTATGACATGTCATCAATAGTGACATCATACTGCCACATCACTTCGAGAGATTGTCCTCTGGAAGATCAAATCAAGAAAAAAATCAAACAATGCCGTAGCACCGAAGTTTCAGAATGACCGAAAGGATAAAGTGCCAAAGATTAATGGGTAAAACATGTTTTAGTAGGCGTAATTAATGGTAAGTAATCACTCCGCGAGTTCAACCTTCGAGACAAGTCTATGCACCGTTAACGCAAACTCACGAAGCCTCGAAGTTCTAGAGTCCTGTAGTGCCGAAGCACTTAAATTTAAAGTGACCATAAACTGTGATAAATTAAAATGAAACAATAAATTAAAGGATGTTACTGTTTTCAGATTTCTGTGGTGAGGAGTTTCAAAGTTGTTTTCCAGATAATCCACAGTTGCTGTGATATTGTCATCGACATTTTGAATCCGAATCGAGATTCATCATCAGGACTAATCAATTGACGAATAGTCCTGATGATGAATCCCGATTCAGATTCTAAACGTCGATGACAATATGACACCAACTGTGGATTATCTGGCAAACAACTTCGAAATTAAAGGATGGTTAATTTCTCCGTGAATTCGGCCTTCGAGAGATATGTATCATTTCTCATTCAAAACTCTTGAATGTTGAAACACTGGAATAACTTATCCTCGTTAATTGTGATCATTAAAGGTGTATTCAACGTGTCTAAGGTAAAATATTGGAAAATCTTACGACCGTTAGGTAATAAATTTGACAGATTCGACATGATTACCCTGCCAATGGATTAAATGAAAAGAGAATTAGTTTTTAACATTTTTATTTAATAAATTCATTTTGAAATTCATATCATTTTTCCATTAGCATCCAAAACTTTTGCATTCAATAGTTTGGACTAACATATTTTTACTTATCATAGGAGGGATAGCATTGATATTTGGAAATCATGGCACCATGTAAAGCAGGAAAGAAGCCAGTTCCATTTGTAGAGGAGTCGAACCCAAATTCATACGTTATTTCAGATACTACTGCTCGACTTATGGACATCATTAAATCATAGAAGCATTTTATGAAATTTAAGAGCAGGTAAATTCCCTCTATTCGAATGATTCAAGTAGAGGAGAAGATGAGTCAATTTCAAGCAAGCTAAGATAGGTGGATAAGTTAGAAATTCACAAAGTTGCAACTCGACCGAAACCGATGCCATATACTGATATGATAAGCTGGGCCTTAGAGCGTGTGGATATCTTGACTAGAACCCTCTATATTAATCAAAAGTCCATTGTCGACTCATTCTGAACCGAGGACATTCAAGTAATGTATAAATTAAGTCCCAACCCCAAATATACTTACAATGCATAATTTATAATGATGTTTGAGGATGATGAATGTACATAATACGACATAATTGTTCATGATACAATGAAAACCTGGTGGGGAAATGAAAATAAATTCAAAACTGATAGCCATGGTACATACTCTACAGCCTCTTGTGATGCCCATATTATGTATACTACCATGATGATTTGTAGAATGTTCAGAAAGAAAAATCCTATGCATTTTACTATAGAGTGGGTTTCTATAATTCATGAAGTTGCAGAGGGTTATACTTTTGATTGGGGAAAAATGTTGTCGAATAACCTAGATAAAAAAATAAGGGATTATAGAACTCAAAAATACAAAAGAGAATATTCTCCCTTCTATATGTCTGCATATATTATGGATGCAATTTGTTTTAGAACCCCATTTCCTCTTATGAATTGGATTTGGACTTCGACTGTCACTGAGCCTATACATTTCTATCATTCTAAATTATGGGAGTAAAATGAAAAGGATTATTTTTATGAGATTTGTCACAATGTGGTCATTCCATTCCGTGAAATTATCTATGGTCAACCTCCTCCCAGAATTTCAAAACAAATTATTGGGAATCTGGGTGCTATTACTGATTGGTACATTGAGGAAAGTTTTTCTTACATCAGAGTTTTTGATTGTTTTTCATATCCACATGCTCTTCCCAGATTTCTACCAGACAGACTTGTTTGCATAGGAGTATCCTATCACACAGTTTCAACAGGAATCACCAAAGAACTGAAGGTCGCACATAAAATATTTTGGCCATCCTTTCCTATCAAGGTTAGTATATTCTCATTATCATATTTTGGAAATTCTAAGGTAGAGGCTTCGAGATTAGACGATATTAAGTTAGTTTACATTGAATTCAAGAAGCATGATCCACATAGGGTGGTAGAAAATAATTTGGCTCAATTTAACATGAACAAATACATCTATGAAGATTCACCTTATGACGAGGTTTCCAGAGGAGTTAGATCATGTGATGAGGTTATATCCATATTTCAAAGTCTTCCTCAAGAACAACCGTTAGGTTTTCTCAGATTTCAAAAGCACATAAGGAACAATTTACCTAAAATCTTGTAAAAAAAACAAAGGATTAATCCAACTTCATAGGTGGCACAATCATCAAATCTCAATCAACATAACTTTCCTGAGGAAAAAACTAAAGAAGTGGAAAGGACACCAAAAACATTGTCCAAGGATGCAATAATTACATGGATATCCATACCAGGTAAAAGTGATTAGGAATTATTAACATTATTTGAAGCTTTTATGAAACATGGGCATAATTTTCCTCTATTATTGTCAAACACTAAAACTCCTGTGAAATATGTCACAAATCAAGGGGAATCTACTACACTTACTTCTCCCATACCATCTTTGACTCCCCTAGCAACAAGTTTTGATTTACCTCATTCATAGGTTATGAATATAGATGACCCGACACCTATTGAATCTTAAGATATGCCTTCATCATATTTCTTTTTCAACGAGAAAAGGAAGGCTATCATACGAAGAGAATATCAACCGAAAGAGGGAGGAAACCCCAAAAAACAAAGAATGATATATGATGGACAAGGATAAAGTGACCCTTAATTCACAAAAGAGGTAGCAGACTCATTGGGAGCATTTGCAACTGCTAACTTATGGTCAGTGGATAATTTGAGAAAACAACTTGACCAAAATAATCTTTGGATTGAACAATTGCATAATGATATGAAACAGATGGAAGTTTCTTCCAGAGAAAGAATCAATTTGGATATAAGCCAAGTCATACAGGGTTTTGAGAAGCAGATTAAACAATTAGAGGAAAAATTGAAATTAAGTTTTCAAAATCAGCACTTGAGTAACATGGTGTCCTAGAGAGATACATTAATAAATCAATTACAAGCTCGAATAACCACAATCGAGAACACAATAATTGATATTTCTTCCTTCAAGAAACAAGCATCAAAGATAAATGAGAGGTTGCATATTGTTCAACAGAACTTGTATGAAAGTTTGGATACCATCCAAAAACATTATCAGGTAATCAATAATTGTTTACAGATTATTGATGACAAAGAGAAGGAAACTTCTATGGCCAGATCCAAATTTCAGAAATTTATAGTGCGGAGGAAAAATCTCAATGTACCAACACTTGTCCCTTTTTTCATAATTTAAGCAAATAAAAGGAGAAATAGCTTTAAAGACCTGTGAAAACAATCTTAAAGAAAGTAAAAGGTTAGCTAAAGAGGCCAAGGATGCTTGTCTTGATTCATTTTTAGCTATAGATCTAGAAATGGAAGAAATTGATGTCATTGGTATTCGTTCTACACTTGGGAAAGACGAGATTGAAAATAATAGATAAGATCTGAAGAAAAGTAGAGAGAGGATACAAAATGATATACTACAGGTCAATCATTTTGATTTACAAATCTTAAATGATCTTCTGGTGAAACTAAGTTTACAACATCAGATCACTCAACAGGAAGTAGTACAAATTCAAAGAAATCTACCATTGGTGCATAAAAAATATTTTTCGTTTGAATTAAATGCAAATATTGAACCCTCCAAGTTTGTTATTGCATTATTGGATTAACATGCACAATTTAAGGATCAACAAAATCCAAGTGCATCCACGAGCAAATTGAGGATGAATGAATTGCAAGCAAGCGAAGGAAATCTCAGAAGATGTTCAAAATATTTGTAATATATTTTTAGTTTAGATTGCATTCTATTTTGAGATCTAAGAATGTGGAAAGTCTAACCACTTTTGGTTAAGATGATTTTTGTATAAATAAGAAGATTAGAGATGTATTCATGGCTTCTTCTGGCCGAATGTAAAAGAGAACCTTCTTAATACCAATTTCGAAGAGAAGATATAGATTCTACATTTCATTTCCTTGAGTTATGTTCTCTCTGTGTATTGCCTTTTCATGACCTCCTTTTCCTCATTCTATGGTTCTTAAAGATTGAAAGACTACAATTTAGTAATACATCTACTATGGTCCATATAATTGGAAGTTTGTTCAACTACAAATTTTCCTCTGTTATTACTATAAGTAAAATAAGACTTGTATATGTGTGGTTCTCCTCATTTCTATTCATATTTTAAGACTTATTCTTCATGATTCCTCTATTGCGGATAAGGTAATATTTATCAGTATTGGATACCTTACTTTATTTGACAATTTTGTTAATCATTTTTACTTTTCATCTCCTCAATATTTATAAAAAACTCAAAGAAAGAGATAATGCCTATGTGTTTTCTAATCATTAAATTTATTTGAAGTTTCATCTTAAAAGTGAAGGTATAAAATCATTATAAAAGTAAATCTTTTAAATTTTGGATGCCTGACATTATTCTATGAGCCTAGAGTAAATCTTAGGAACAACAGGTACGATGGTATGGCACGAATCTTGGTAGGGTTGGAAGTGAGAAAAAGTATGGCATAATTGATGGATATCAGAAGGGGAATCGACCTCTTCTGTCTCAATCTAGACAATGAAGGGATTCCATTTAGGTGTTTATGTTTCCACTATTACGAACTCCTTGTTGCATAATTCAATTACCCGAGTATGTGGAAGAATTGGGTTCCAAGGAAGCATCCAAGAGGCCGATATACATTGGAATTGGAAACAGTCCAGATTACAAGTATGAAAGAAGATGTAGGGGTTCGAGCGAATTTGGATGGTCTTAGAACAATACCTATGGTAGAAAATTTTCAGAATTCAAGCACTAGATAAGTCAAAGAGCCTAACCTAAAAGCAGTCAACAAAAAGGAGAATACGGAAATTTCGGGTAAGACCCATCAATATCAATCCATGCATACGAGTTTTTCTTCATAAAATTTTGTTTTGGGGACATGGTGAAATGAAGCTAGGTCCAAAGGACTAGAATCCATGAGTGATTTTCTACCTAGTTTTTCTAGTATAAAATATCCCAACCCACTGGACCTTATACCTATACCTAGAATAATAGAGTGTTTGGATGCTATAAAAACACCAAAAGGTCCCTTTGAAAACATTATTATGCACTATACTCTACATGGAAAAGGTACCTAGGACTAAAATCCCCTAGAACTGGTCAAGTACAATTTAATACCTAGAAGAAAAGACACCCTCAAATTTCTAGGAAAGGTGGCGAGGGGATTACATTTTTTTTGAAGAGAAAGTACCCAAATCCAATCAAAGGGGAAGTAAATACTTCATGTCTATTTCCACAAAAAGTATCTTTTGAAGTCATGTGTAGGAAACAACTGCCCTTGATTTGGGGCTCTTAGAGAAAATACTCTAGTCAATGGTTCCAAATGATTTTTCTAATCATCAAGTGTAGAGGGTTGGACAACCCCTCAAATTAGTTTCCAGTAAAGAGATTATTTGATATGATCAAACCTTCTATTATTCCATTACAAGAGACAATCTCAAATGGGTAGAGAATCAATCAAGAACTCTCTAAACTATTAAGTAATTGGGACTTCTATTTTATAGATTCCATTGGGAGGTTGGGTGGGAATGTGACCAGATGAAATAAATGCTCCTTGAACCTCACTAATTCTTGGGCATTTCTAACAAGACTAGGGACCTCATTTTTCTCTCTGTATTTGGGGAAAGATATCATAGTGTTGATTTTTTTTTACCCTTACATTGATAGGGTGGACAATTGGAATAGATTTTTGAAAACAAATTGGTTGTGATAGGGGTAAATTGAGTTTCACCTTAAAAACATCAAATGTATGGGGCCCAGTTTCCTAATTTGATCCTCTCTTTGTTTATTTCATTAGAAAATTGGAATAAATTGGTATTTTGGATTTTGAAACTTCTAAAATATCTCCCACTTGGAGTAACAAGAGAGTCGGGGAAGCTAGAATTTCTAAGAGGCTCGAGATAATTTTAATCTCTAAATCCTTTCTAGATAAAGTCATAAGGATCAAACAATGGGCCACCACTAGGGGGGAATTTGATCATATCCTATGGTGTTAGAAGTGGCCCTTGCAATAGAGAAACTTTCCAACCCATTCAAACTAAATTGAGGGTGGATGATGACGAAGGATTTTGAGGAAAAAATAAAATCTATTTCGAAATATTACAATGATAATCTACAAGAATTCGCTCAAATTTAATTTCACCAAAACTTAAAAGAGAAAAAAAACGTGGTTGCTAATTGGGAAAGGGACAAAAAGATGAAAGATGATAGGATTCTCAAAGAAGTATAGGAAGCCTTGGAGGTAATCTACAATAGATAAGGCTTTGGGTATTTGAGCGAGGAACACAAAATTGAAGTAAAGTCGTTAGAAGATAAAAGGAGGATCATTCTTTTGGAAAAAGGAAAATAATGGAGACTTAAGAGTAGTGAATTATGGCTACAAGTGATGGATGAGAACACAAAATTATTTCATAGGTATGCAAACCATATAAATAATATAAAATCTATTTGGAAAATAGATAAGGGAGATGGTACCTAGGAAGGTGACCTTGGAAGGCACCTTATGCTCCCTAATGTTGGATGGTTGTTCTAATGATAAAAAAATTCATGGTGAAATGGTGGAAATTTTATCTTTAACTTTGAAAATCATGGTCAGGTTTTTTCTAGAAGTGGGTTCTCCATAGCTCATGGGTAGTTGCACAATCTATTGGTGAAGTGGGAAAGCCCTTTTAGATTTTCTAGCTTATACACACCTTCATTTAACCCTTATATCTTGGGGGTTCAAAGAGAAGAGTACCCTTCGGATATGATAGGGAGGTTAACCAGTAAACTAAAATTAATTGTCATAAGAGAAACTTGGAGAAATATTTTGGGAGAAAGTGAGGAGGTGAAGATAAAACAAGAAGGATATCTATTGCCATTTGAAAAAGGTATGTTTATTTGGGAAGAGTTCTTTTATATTCCTTGTTCAGAAATTCCCCTTTTTAGGGTTTGGTTTCCCTAGGTTTAATCAATTAAGTATCATTGTTTGGGAAGAGTTAAATGATTGCATAGTGTTATTAGGTGTTTCATGTAATTATCCTAAACCCATATAGAAGACCTCATCCTATTTGAATACTTGTGAAATGTTTTGGGAATTTTTTTATAGGGAGTTACAGAGTTGTGTGTGCCCTATAGAAGGGAAACCCACATGGATTTTTAGGTGTGCACACCTCACAAGAGGACAACCCACACTTGTGTGTATGTTTCCTTAAGGATTCATGTGTAAATTTCCTGTAGGCACCCATTTCCTCTTCCATGTGTAAAAAATGGGTTTTTAAGGGGTTTTTCCCTGGCTTTTCTGTGTAACATTGAAGAGTATAGTTAGGTGTAATTTGGAAGTTACATAACCCCATATAAAGATCCATTCACTCTTATATTTTATAGATTTTAATTCCTTTATTTAATCTTGAAGAGTCACATATTGATTCAAGCCTAAGAGGTAGTTTTATTTTGTATCTTGCTACTCTCTCTCAATTGAAAGAGATAATAATAGATACCTCCAAGTATAACACTCCTCCTCTATGGTCAAAATAGAACAAGTGCATGCTAAATATGTATCCAAAAGGGAACCCTCCTCCTAATACAACAACCTTATCCTTATACAATTTCCCACAAGTACCTTCCCTAAAGTGCACTCTCTCATAATTAGTAATATTCATCTAGGGCACATTTCACTATCCAAAATATCATCCTCTTTTTGCAATAAATAGTAATCATGAAACAATAGGATCCAAATTGAATTATTTCTAGAATAATAACTTGCATGCATTCTAAATTAGGCATGGGACTAGTGTGCACTCTTTCAATCTCTAGTAGAGTATTGCTTGACACATAACCCAACCTAGAATGATAATATAAAATTCTTAAAGTAACCATTTTCAATTTATTTATATTTTCCTTCCTATTATTTTACTTAACTTTGTGATATCATTAATCATTCCAAGATGTATGAGAGGGGTTCGAACCTCAATGAACATCACATGAAGAAAATATAATTTCACTTCGAATAAAAAATAAAAATTCAACAAACTTAGCAATTTTTAGGATTCCAACAAACTAAACTACATTGAACCAAAAAGAATTCCACTAAACCATTAAAAGAAATCAAATCTTACCACTTGACCATGCCAAAATGCATCTGATCCCTAAATTTTTAAAGTACTTAGAATGGATTGAAATCAGACACTGATGTTTCTCCCCATATTGGGTACCCAAAATTTTAGATAGCTTTCTAAAAATAACCCAAAAGTCCACTTTTTAAGTGGATGATTTTTCCTTAGAAGGAGTAGGATAATAAGAAACCTCATTCTCTCTTTTATCTGGCATCTTATGGTGGTCAATACTCCTTGAATATCATTGAATCTATCGTAAATAATCTCTAACCAAGTGAAGGTTAATGGTCTCTAACCAAGGAAGGAAATACATAAAATCTCCTTTAGCCCTTATCCTACCCTTCCCAATAAAAATATTGTATCTAGTAGTTTCATGCATTACCAAGGTGCATTATCCCTTCCCTTCCCAAGAAAAATATCCTATCCAACCTTCATGAATAAAAATGAACTTCTTGGAAGATGTTACCTCCTATCCTTCACCTAACGTCCATCCCAAAGTTTTTCCCACTAGATTCCCTCATTACCAAGAATTCCCTACACTAACCCTTCCTTCCAAGAATGAACAATCGTTACTCATTGTTTCAACAATGCTCACTTTTTTTCTATCTTAGACCCTTTCCATCCTTTCTCTCATTGTACTCCAATGGTGGGTTGTCGGTGGGTTACACCTTGAGTATAGATAGGCCATTCATTTCATTTGAATACTATAGTATTGGAGGCTCAAGTGTTCACTTTGATACATGGTTTCCTTATAATTTGTATATCTGGTGTAGATCTAGTTACCAAAATGAGATATGTCAATAATTCCTTTGTTTGGTTCTAAATAGAGATTGGATTAGATAATCAATGAATAATAGATACCCAAAATTGAACCATAAGAATATCTCTCGATTGGGTCCCTAAATATGTAATCAACTTGCCAATCAGTCCACTCTAAAAATTTTCTAAATATAATAACTTCTTGGATTTTCTTAAAAAACGAACCCCATGCAGATATTTCCAAAGGGTATCCAAATCATAATCAAATAATGAAAAATATGACTTCCAATAAATATGAAAAGTCAAGATCATGGATCTTGAAATCAGGAAACTATAGGAAACCATCATGATCCTACCCTTTTGGGTCTTTGAATTCCCATACTTTCTCAAAATGTTGCAAGAAACCATGCAAGTATGGGTTGATACTTACTACCACTGAATCACATCTCCACCTATACCTGTGATGTAACTCATTCAAGAACCTATCCAACCATTTATCCTTGAGTAACCAAAACATGTGACATGTGCATGTCTGAAAGGAAATCTAGGAATCATCAATGGACCAACAAGCCAATCCATCCTGCAATATACTCACAAACAAAAAATATAGGCATTTTGTTTGGATTTTAAAGAAATCCAATGTAGGTGCTAACATTGGCTCCAATTGGGGAAAGAATCCCATTATGGTAAATTGAGAATCCTAGAAATCTAGAAGAAGACCTATAACCTAAGACCATACGAAATCCCTATGAATTAGGTCTTGCATATGAAAGCTTCGAAGATATGTTCAGTAGAAGCTATCACACGCCCAAATAACTACAACCTACAACTATCATCATGTACATATATCCACAATGGGATAATGAGTCGTTTTCAACTATGGGAGAAACTATCTAGTTATAAACCACTAATGCCAATTCCTGCTAAACATGAGGTAACCCACCAATAATGTTAATGGGATATAAGGTATAAGTATAATCCTATTAAAGTGAATGAACTATTTGAATTCGAACAATGAACAAAATCAAGTAGTCTGAACTCAATAAGGAAAATATTTCTTGAATGAGAGGTAGACTGCTAGTAAGGCTTGTGGAAACCAAAAGGTACTCATCTTCTAGATCAACCCCCACAAAAAAATGTCCCAAAGTTCATAGTGGAAGACCCATTGGGTGGAACCCCATCTACACTACCACATGCTCATATATAATTAAGTACCACCATTCCTTTATTGTGCCTAGAACATATCTAGATGTTCACCTATACTATTGCTACTATTATTACTTCTAACCTTTCTAATTTATTTAACTCCATCTCTCAATGAGAAAGAGTTTTTAGAATAAGACCTTCATGAGATAGATTGATGGGAGGAAAGGTTCTACTTTGTATTACAACTACTACTAGTATTACTATTTTTGGGGGATTCACACTGATGAAAAATAAGTCAAGTCCAAGCCTTCTCTCTCCTATAAAAAGTAAGTCCAAAGAAAGAAGAAGAGATCAAAAAGAAGAAAATAACGACATGAAAGTACCCCAAGATTAGACATGATACGAGAGATATCAAATACTAATAGTCATAGACTAATACTATACCGCTGATGAGCTTAACTAGTAAGGAGATACAAGTGATGAAAAATCCTTCCAACCAATGCGACAACAAAATATGTAAAAAAATAAGGCACATATATGATGAAACTCCAAAGTATTGAATTTCAAACCTGACTTGACTCTTTTGTCTCAAAATTTAACATACAACCAACAAGACATATGGATCAAAGACAAAACTTTTGGATCCCCATCCAAGCTATTATGACACTAATTCCATGAAAGTATATCAAAATAGAACTCAATAATTTATTTTGATGACTTTATTTTTTGACTCAACATAAAGCAAATACATGTTTTGATAAATTAAAAGTACAACAATTTGAAATAAAAACCTGAATAACCTAAAACCACCTCCCAAATCTTAACTTGACAAAACATGAAAGTAGATATTGGGAAATAAATCCTAAAAAGTTCAGAAGCCAAAATTAAACTTTCACCTAATGAAAAGGGTAAGGACAAAACATGACTCAACCCACCTAATAACTCAAAAATGGAAAAAATTGTGACTTACTAACCTACTAAAAAACTTAGATCTCTCTCTCTCTCTCTCTCTCTCTCAATGATCATAGATCATACAACTTGACCTATAACGATTAACATATTCCAACAACCAATATATCCATGTAGATAAGTGATTGATCCTAAATGTAAGATCAACATAGCCATACATCCATTTAAGCCATTCATTAATTCTACCAAAATGGAAATAAGTTTTCATATACTAGATTGTCAAACAAACAAGTATTCTCACTGAAACTCATAACCTGGTTGGTCATTAGTGAATAAGAAGAAAGCAAAAATACTAAAAAAATTCTAAACTACCTTATGAAATATATGTACCATCCTCAATTAAATTCAATTATAATTGCATCCAACATGAAATCAATGATTCAACCGAAAATCAACTTGAAGAACAAAATTGGGTTGTAGAATCATTACCAAAATTTGAGAAGATCATCTTTTGATTGAACCAAAAGATGTTCTCCCTACTATAATAATATCTCAATAGGGTGTTCATATCGAACCAACTCCTCCATATAAAAATGAAAAGACAAATCATGTTGATCAAAATCCTCATAACATAGTTGCTGACTTGACAAGAACTATGACCTCAAAACAAGAACTCTAGCTCTAAAACCCCATATTTTGGCATCAAAAACACTAAAATCAACTCTCATAAAAAAATGGTGTTACTTATAACACATTTTTTAGTTAAAATGACATTCTTTTGCAACCATAGTCTTAAAAAGTTGTAATTTTGCTAACACAACCTTAAAATCAACCCCCAAATTGAAAACCGATGCACCTTTTTTGGGGGTTTAAATTTACAAATTGTTTGAAAGAATGACCTTTGCAACTTCTATAATTGTCACCAAAACCTTAAAACCAACACTCAAATTATAAAATGGTGCCGCCAGTACCACCCCCCTTATTTTTGAGCTTTAAATTGCAACATTTTTGAAACTATGGTCTAAATATCCAATATCATTGCAACCAAAATCTTAAAATAAACCCTTGAATCAAAAAATGGTCTTACTAGTGGCACCTGCTTTTTATTCGGGCTTAAAGTTGCAACATTTTTATTCGATTGCTTAAAAGATCGATACTGTCGCAAGCAAAACCATAAAATCAACCTCAAAATGTTGACTCCTTTAGGGGTAATTTACCCCTCCAATCACAATACATTCAAAAAATTAAAAATAAAACATTTATCGTTATGGTTTAGATCATACGAAATATTCAATCATTAAAAAAAACCTAATGAAAGCATAGAAAAAAACATAATTTAATTTAAAAAAGCATATCTCAAGGGGAGAGGTGATCTTGAGAACCACCCCTACCTACCTCACTCCTCCCTCCCTTTAATTTTCTTTTGGTTTGTTTTTTTATTTTTTATTTTTAATTTTTTAATTCTAGTTTGTTAAAAAAAAATTGTTTTATTTTTTTTTAATTTTGTTAGATTTTTTTATGTGTTATTTTTTAAAATGTATTTAAAATTATTGTTTTTCTTTTTTTAATGTTTTTGTCTTTGACTATATATATATATATATATATATATATATATATATATATATATTATGATTGTTTTAAATGTAATAAGTTAGTTTGATGAAATTTTATTTTAGTGCATCACATGTAGAAAAAACTTCAAAGGAGCCTTAATCACTATTCAAAGAGTTGTTTAGAAACAATGACATTGGACAACTTGCAAACATAACAGACCCAATAAAAAAATAGAATAATATCCAAAACAAAAGTCAACCTCCTAAAAATGATAATCAACCTATTGAAAACGATGAATTTGACATATTCAATATCAATGATTGGTTTTAACATGTTCTTTAAGAAAATAATATCCAAAACATAAGTCAAGCTCCTAAAAATGACAATCTACCTATTGAAAACGATGAATTTGGCATATTCAATATCGTTGATTGGTTTTAAGATGTTCTTTAAGAAAATGTTGTTTATAAATAGTCACTATGAACAACTTGCAAACATTAAAAATCCAATAGAAAAACAAAATAATATCCAAGAAAAAGTCAAGCTCCTAAAAATGACAATCTACCTTTTGAAAATGATGAATTTGGCATATTCTGTATCATTGATTGGTTTAATATGTTCTTGAAGAAAATGTTCCATTTGACATATTATTAATGAGTTATATTTGTAATGTTTTGGACATTGAGATTTTACATTAATATCTATATATCGTTGTTTCATGGTAAATCTTTTTAATATGTTCTTTACCATATTATCTAGCTTACTTTTTGGATTTCATATTTATGTGAATTGTTACTTTAGGGAAACAACATTAAATGTTTTGTTATTTGAAGATGAAAACATGGAGGATCCTGTATGGTGGTGGAAGAGAATATGAAAATACCAATGGCCATTAAAAAAGAACATATTTATGTGGATTTCTTTGAAGAACAAGGTCCTCACCTGGGATAACCTTCAAAAGAAAAATAACTGCGGACCTGGATGGTGCTTTCTTTTTAAAGAAAATTGATGGAATATAAACCACATGCTCATACATTTATCATATAGTAAACAAGTATAGAAGGAACTAGCTGTTTTGGTGGGCTCTAGCAATTTCTGGCAAGGTGATACATTTGAAGGTTGTCTAAAATTTTGGGAGGAAAATAACAATACTAAGGAATATCATGATTTGCCTCTCATTGCTACATGGGATATCTGGTTATCAAGGAACCAAATCTTGTTCTAGGACCAGAGGATTCATCCTTTTTGGTGTGCCTTGCAAGCTGTAAACATACTAAATAGCTATAAACAATGCAAACCTATAAAAGATCCTAGAATCCCTGAAGAAGAAGTTATCGACAAGACATGGGCCTAGTTATATTTTGATGATGCAACATAGGGGAATCCTTCTATGTGTGGTTCAGGTGGCACAATGTTCCTATATGATATCCATTGGTCAAAATTTAAAATGGGGATCAGATCATGCTCAAATAACATAGCAGAGTTAATGTCACTCAAGCTTGCACTTAGATTAGCATGGAACATTGGTGCGAGGAAAGTGCAGGTTTTTGAGGATTCCCAAGTCGTTATAGAATGGATAAGAGGTGAATATACCTATGATAATATTAAATTGAAGTTAGTTTATGATGATATCAACATTCATAAAAATGTTTTCCTTTCCATCTCATTTCAGTATATATATAGGGAATGCAACATGCAAGCAGATGGACTCTCAAAAGAGGGTTTTGGATTGAATCCAGGATATTGGAAGATCTGGGAAGAGTATGGGGGCATCATATCTGAATCTTCAAATTCAACCACTTTTCTGTGATTACTTGGATATATATCAAACTTTTTTCTTTATTTTTTGACTCATTTCTAAAACTCATGATTTGTTTCTTATTGTAGATAACCTGTTAAATATATTATTACACATACTGTATGGATGGATATTACCAAGATGATATATTATGATAACTGTAGGCTTTGTATATTACTGACCAGATCAATAGGAATTATACATGTAAGCTCGAAAGAACAGTAGTACGTGAGTCGAACCCTCATTCCTCGCTGCTTGATGAAATGCTTACTAAGCATCTACCAAATGTAATTTTATTTATATTAATGAAATTGTGATTTTTTTCATGGAAAAAAACACATTAAATATTGTTTTTTTTTTGTTTGTTAGTTTGTCTATGACTTGTGGGACTAACCTGTGGCTGAGAAACTGTGAATTAGGGGCATCTAAGCTGTCAAAATCACCCAGGGATCGCACCTGACCTGAGCCACACCAACCCTTAACATGGGTGGATTTTTTGTCCTGGCAGGTTTCGAACCAATGACTTTAACGTCACGGAGTGCCTTAACAACACACTCCATCACCGACTGTCCTACACCTCAGAGACAAATATTGTTAATTTTATACATGAAATCTATAAAAATATGGAAAAAAATTGTGAAAAAATGTCAATGATTTTTTTCTTCCAATTTTGACCATAAAAATTCTTTATTTGACATTGTATTATAAACAAAAAAAACTTCTAAAAAGCATATGCTTTTATTTATAACTAGATTTTAAATAAATATATATAATTTTAAATTGTTTAAAAATAGTGTTATTTAGCTACAGTGATCAACTATTCATTGAACTAAAGAGAAAAAACATGTTAAAAAAATATTGTACACAACATTTAAAATGTATGGCATCTTAAATTAATTAACAATATATATTTCGATTACAAACAAAACTTTGAAAAATAAATGACATATAACAATTATTTTTATTTTTTATTTTTTTTGGAGAAATATATACTTAGGAAACCTATCGGGTGCTTTCTCTCATTTCGAGGATGAGATTAAACTAGATTCTGTAGAAGCTAGAGGCTTTGTAAACATAGGGCTCAAGGCCATTACAACAATATACTCATCAAGAGATCAACATGTCACTTGTGGGAATTCAACGTGAATGGGGAGGATGATAATCATTCCTCCCAACCACCTGAGCTAATCCCAATTGAGTTATAGAAATTTTAATAATTTTTTTTTT
>ML860213.1:0-24951 GCA_009831015.1 Picea engelmannii
GCACCCTTTGAATAAACCAAGTATCAAGAAATTTATTGAAATATGAAAACAGAAAACTAGTTGAGCATGCATGTGACCACTAGCTTAGGATATCCTCTACAAAGTTCAACCGAAAAGACGGTTTTACTTTGGGAGTTAACACTCAGGTTATTAATTGGGCTTTTCAGCCTTATTAATTTCCCTCGAGTTTTTCCCTCACACCTGCAATAATTCCTCCAAAGTGGTGAAGGGCATTCTAATGGTCTCATCCTCTGGTTGCTATTGTTTAGGAATGATGTAAATAACCATGTAAGACATCTTAGAAAGTTTTGCGGAATTCCGTCGAGTCTAGATAGGTTTTTTTTAATTAATTAAATTTAATTAATTTTCCTAAGGTTGGGAATTTAATTATTTAATTAATTAACTGTTTTTGAGCAATTATTGTAAAAACTAGGTCCTTGGGTTTTTGATAGGGGCGTTTGTGCTCAAATAAAATGGAAAGGCACCCCCTACACCCTTAGACCAAGTTTCAGCTCAGTCGGACAACTTGTACTAGGTGTTTGTCCACCCAGAGTCAGAGTCCATCAAAACAACAATTTTTATTGCTAAGTCAAAAATGTGATTTTTCTAAATTTGAGTTAATGGGGTAATGTTAAGATGGAAAAGGGCAAGAGAGGTCATTCCTAACCTACCCAACCCAACCCACCTCCTAACCATTTCACACCCCCTCACCCATTCACTCACTCATTTCCTCACGCCCCTAGGGGGAAATTGCGCCCCCCCTCTCACATGAACCTTTGAAACACCCCTTGAATGAGTTGTGGGCCCCTCCCATGAGTGGTGCACCCTTCCTATCCCTCCACCTCACTCCTAGCTTGGCCCCACAGTCCACTCACCCATCCAACTCATCAATCCATGACTAAAACCCTAGATGGTGCGCCCCTCTCCTTGGGATTCTCTCATGGGGTTCGATTGCAACACTTGGCATGCATCCAAGAGGGGTCGTTTTGCCTCCTTGGGTATAAAAACAGCCTCTCACCCCCTCATTTCTTCACCATTCTTTGAGCTAGTGTTACTCTACTGAAATTTCGTCCCATCTCTCTTGCTCTTTGCCTCTTGCTTCCATCCCATTCTCTCTTGAGAGTCTTGGAGCAACTTGTTGTTGTAATATTCTCCCATTTGGATTAATAAAGCTTTGGAGAATTTGGAGTAATCAAGAGTATTCTGGTTGCATTCTTACATCTGAGGTGACTTTGTGGATTTGAGTTTATTGTGTAGTATTGAGTAGATCTTTGGTGAAATAGTTTGTTAGGGTAGATTAGCAAAGAGTATTCTTGTTGGTTTATATTTGTTGGGTAGCTAAATGATGTGAAGTATTTCAGATTGTTAGTTTATCCATACACATTATCTACTTCCATGCTTCACGATTTGTCTTGAATTTGGAAGGTTTGCCTAAAGGGATTGTTGGGATAGCCTCAAGAAGGAGTCTTCCCTCAAGGCCCATTCAAACTCCTAGCTTCGCTTAGTCTAATTTTCTGTTCACATTTCATTTATATTTCAGCTTAATAACCATCTTAGATAGGTCATATAATTTCACTTTCATTTGGAGATTTTGTGAAAAAAATTCTGCTTAAAAACCAGAAATTTTTCTTAACATTTTTGTGTTGTGCAGCATTTCCAGCAAGAATTTGCTTGCTGGTTTTTGCAGAATCTTACCAGGAACAAGGGGATATGCTGCCCGAATTCACCCGTACAACACTCCAAAACAACCTTCTTTGAGTGCGTAACGATTTCCCTCTTCTCTCCACTCTTTTCTAACATTTTTGCAAGCCCCCGGGAAGTTCCCTTGAGGCTTGCATTCTCTTGTTTCTTTTCAGCCATTGTATTTTAATTTTGAAAGTTATTTTGTTGCCTACACCTTGGGAGAGATATTGGCTCAGCCAACCCCCCAAAATAGTTTGGCTAGGACTTAATCTAATTTAGTTATAGGTTATTCTTTTGCCCCACTTGTCATTAGGACAAGGTTGTGTGGCTAGATTGTTTCAATAATTGTTACATTTTTTCTTCCAACCCTCTTTGGCACAACATTGGTAGGCTTGCCTCCACCTTGTGCCATTGTGAGTGGTTTGCATTTCTTTTCAAGTTTTGATTAATTAAGTTGCCTACACCTTGGGAGAGACATCCCCATATCGTATGGCTAGGATGATAGTATGTTGATGGTTTCTATTGCTTACATGTTTAAAATTTTCTAGAGATAGACATCACACATATACTCATCTTAGTTTAAGCCTTTGAAGCATAGTTTCATTTACTTGTTTTAAGTTTTATCACAATCAAAATTCATAGCACACCTCTAGATGCAATATACTCATGGCTAAGTAGTGATGTCTTAGAGCAGTCTATTCTTGGGCAATCATATATCTCGAGCTTTCATTTTCATTTAAGTTTGCAAAGGCACTCATGCGCATGTGAATAGCATAGGAACTTAAGTCTTTCATTGCAGCAAGTAATTTCATTTTCTTCAGCATGTTATTTTCATCGAATAACTCACATGGTTAAATTTTTCAAATCTAAAGTGTTGTTTCCATTTGGCAAGTTGTTCTTGCCTTCTTCATAGCACTATGTCATACTTATTTTCACTTCTTTATGGTTCGGTGAATGATGATGTGAATGGTCTTTACTTTCATCTTTTCTTTACAAGTTCATATGTGTTTACATGCTGCAATTTCATAATCCGTAATACATTTGCACAACCATTTAAGTTTCGGTTTTGGGCATAATTCACAATTTTTGAGCATCTAAAACTCATCTAAAACACTTATAACACATCTTAATACTTGGTCCTAAGTCATAACAATATATTAGACCAACTAAGACACCTAATTCCACCATCTTCACCATCTAAAACGAGAATTGAGGAGGGCGGCGGAAGGTGTAGGCCGGGGATAGTCTCAGGGCGCACAGGATGCATCATTTCCTTGAAAACTCAATTCTTAGGGCTGACTGTGACAGCTAGGGTGGGCCTCGTTGCCTTACTATCTTGAGCATTCAACAGCCATTTCGCAATTGGAGGAGGAGGATTAAGGTTTGACACTTAGTTAGGAGGGTAATTAAAATCTGAAAAATCTTTAAGCAACTCTTAACCACTTAGTCTTCTAGGCAATCTTCTTTTGGGATATATCTTAAGGTTGTTTAGAGCACTAGAGTGCAAGAACATACATCTTTTATCTTTCATGCAAGTCTATGGTTTAATTATCTAAGTGTTAAATCTTTCAAATTGTGTTGAGCATTTATCTTTCAAGTATTTCATATATTTTATGCTCTTTGTGGTGTGATTCAACAAGAGATTGTGCATCCCATTTGGAGGCATCATCTTGTTGGATCTTCAGTGCTTTTATGGTTGCCATTGAAAAGCAGTACAATTGATATTGGGGCATGCTTGGCCTTATGTGAGTGGCCTTCATATTTTGACTATCTTGAATTTCTCACATTTAAGCATTTGTTAATCTTGTTCATTTGTATCTTGTGTATCTCATACATCTTGCTCATAATTGTTGTAATATCTTATATTCATTGTTGTAAGTACTTGTATCTTTGTTGTTGAGTAGTTGTAATTTTGTAATACTTGTAACCTTTTGTAATCAACCTCCTTAAACATAGTTGACCCCTTGCCCAACCTTTAGGCACTAGTCTCTGTTAACTTAGGGAAAAGGTCTGTCTGACATAAGTAGTCTTGCACTTTGCATTTGCTACCTTAGCATCATAGGTTAGTCTTTCCCCCAAACTTCTAATCAATTAAAACCAACTCCTAGAACATCAAAGTTAATCATATCTAGTAACTAGGGTCTACCCCCCTTGGCTTCCCTAGGAGTAAGCCTAGAAGGAAGAGGTTCCAGTCAAGGTGACAGTGTGGACTGTGAACCTAGGCATTGTGCCTCCAAGGACACACTAAGTGAGTGGGACTTAGCTCACGTTTGCAAGTGTGTATTAGGACAGCAACACTACCTAATATGGAGAGGTTTGAAAAAGGATGAGGTAGAGCATAGCATCGTACAAAGCTCCTTTCAAACAACATCATTTTCCTCAAGGAGATGCATTGAATAAAACTTTTGACGCATGTACCACATATATAAGGAAATGGAAAAAAGAAAAGGGTGAGGCTTCCTCAAGTTACATAGAGCAGTCTTCTAGAGAAGAGGATTCAAATAAACTAAGAGGGTTGACTCCCAAAGTGGGAGAAAATGACAATTTACTTGAGGAACCCAACAGATAGGAAGGGGAAATGAATAATCAACCAAATGTGTCAAGATGATTGATTTCCCCTCTCCTTCATCTTTTCAATAAAGAGGATGGATTCCATTGTATAGAGGTTTTTTTCTTGTGCATCTTTGTCGAATTTCTTATGAAATGTTAATGGATAAAAAGGCACTACTGGCCAAGTTATTTGGAGATAGACTTCAATTCTAAAATGTGTGGTTTGTGGAAATTTTTCTGCTAATTCACTAAGTTTTGGGATGGTATAAGAATTAGTTCTTACTGTGCAGACTTTTCTCACGTATGAGCAACTTGTTTTATTTTGTTTATCTCACAAATTGTTTGTCTAGAGCCTTAAACATAGTACTATAGTCAGCAGATCATTACCAGATTTTTCTGTAATGCAACTGGTTATTTAAATTCTTGATTTTATTTTCTCAAGTAACTTTTTATTAAGGTTTTAAAGCAATGATATATTTGGTGCTATGTTTGCCTCATAAATTTTGTTAGTTACCCTGAGCATTATTCTGCACTTTGCATATTAGATTTGATGCATCTCATTTATTTTCATTTAAAAAATACTTAAACAATGGATCAGGCCACAACTGCTAAAACCAACAAAACCATCTAAAGGTTGTCATTCCATAAAGTGGATGGATTCCCTATTCCAAACAGTGTAAGGTCTAATTGGGACCTTTTATTGGGAGAATCACTATTAATTGCACATGGTTATTCAGCCCTGTCAACAATGTTAAATCACTTGACCAATTCAGAGCTATGTTAGGTCAATCCATATGCATAAGTTTGAATCTACTCAACCATTGAGATAGAAAATGAAATCTCCAAATACAAAAAATTTGAACTGAAAAACATCATATATATATATATATATATATATATATATATATATATATATATATATATATATATATATATATATATATATACACACAAGTCTAAGGAAACCATAATAAAACCCTAGCCACCAACCCCTCCTAGCTAAGAATATCTCCCAACCAAAGTTGGATATTCCACCAAAGATCCTCAACAAGCTAGCATACACACCAAATAGTCCTCCTTGGACTTTCACCAATATTGTATCACACAATCTCTCCACACTAATGCTCATCTTCCTTAGGTTTTAAAAACCCTAGTCATGTTGTATCACACAAGTACATGGAAAAACAACTCTAGTACTAGCCTCCAAACTCTACATGTCCATCCTAGGGTTTGAGAGCTCGAACCCTAGGTCATCTTGCATCAATACAAGCATAAAGACCTGCATGGAACATCAAGGCAATAAACAAGTCTTCTTCTAAGAAAGGTATCACACCAAGCTCAAGACTCATCAAGTTGGGCTTGAGTCTCCATGATATTTCCCTAACCTCCATGCATCACACAAGAACAAGGATGCAATAGCATCCAAGGACTTATCTCTAGAATACAAATCATCACTTCCTCTAGGATCATGTTTTTCTTCAGGGTTTACATACATAGCACAAATCCTAGTGTCTCACAAGAGAAAACCCTAACATCCCACAAGAGAAAACTCTCCAAGAACATCCTAGACGTCTCTCTCTTCTTCATGTCTTCTCCTAGATTTTACATCATAAATGGTAGTGGCTTTCTCCCTACAAGACTTCTGCAAGGAAATTACAAAGATAGAAAAAATTACAATGCTAATGTATCATAGAAAAATCTCTCTCCTTCCTTTATGTACAATAGGCGAGGGAGGCTAACATAAAAGGAGGACATTCCATACAAGTAACCAACAAGACAACCCCAAATGGAGATCTCTATGATACAAGGATGTACAAGTGTCATACTAGGGTTTATCCAACCCCCAAGATAAAATTCGCTCCAAGAAAGATTCCCCTAGGGCTCAAAGCCCCTCCTCCAAGATGGCGTTCTCTCCAATAGGCTCTTAGTCCAACACTACCTTGTCTGTGATGGTTTTCGAGGGTTCTAATGCAAGTCTTTCCTTCTATAAATGTGTGCCACTTCTCCTCTCATATACCCCAATGCTTCTCCATGTGTGCCACTATGATTATCATGCTCCAATGCTTCTCCTCAAGCTATGTGTCTAGGTCCACAAGCAACCTCCATGAAGTATGCTCCTCCACCCAAGGATGCTCAAGTCAAGTGTCTAACCTCCAAGGTGTATGTCACATGGTCCCATTCTCAAAGGGCTAAGTTCCCTCCTTGAACTACCTAGTGTTGCTCCTCCTAAGTAGGTACATCTTCTAATCAAGCAAATGACTCCCCCATTGTGTGCACCCAATAGGTTAGTCACCATGCTCATAAGGGTAACAACCTCCTAGGTAAGTGTGTCATGCTAGCAATCTAACCAAGGTCAAACATCCACCCACAGTTATCCATCCATATGTCCATGACAGTGTTAGCAACATTGCGATATTATCTCCAACATCGCAATATTATCATATTTTGGAGGGCCGACGATATTTTACAATATGTTAGTTTTGCCGACATTTTTTTATACTTTCCAATATTTTCCCCGATGTTTCCAATATTTTATTTTCCGAACCCTCATCGATATTTTCAACGACACGATGTTGGTAACACTGGTCCATGAAGCATCACCAAGGGGATAGGAGACTTAGCGCTCTACTAGCAAGGTGAAAACACTTTTGGAGTAACCCGAAAAGACAACAACAATATGAGTGAAAACCCTAATCAATTTCCTTTCCAAAGATGATATAGAATCTTGAGCATGGAAATTGAGTAAAACATTATAGGTCCCTAATAATTCATCTTTCAGATTGAACATGAGAATATCCCGAATGAATTCAATCTAATTTGCAACAATAATGTGTTGCAACTCTCACTAGGTCATCCTGGAAATCCAAGTGAAGCACATGAACCTTGTCGCCTTACAAATTGAAACTTTCCACGTTTTTACGTGGTTGGTACTAGGTTACCAACAAGCTGAAATCTCAACTCTGTGAAAATAGAAATTTTCTTAAGGTGCAAATTTTGATGTTAACAACCAAGAAGGAAGATCCCAACCCCTTGCACTACACAAAAAACTCTAGCAAACCAATTTAGCAACATACTCCCAAGGAATTCACACAACATGGCCTTAGGACTTGAAGAAAGAAGTGGTGAGGGTGTCCACCCTAGCTGCACCACCAACTCAGTCATGGTCTCAATGGTTTCCTCCTCTTCTCTATTTAATCTTATAGCTAACCTCTCCACCATGAACCCCACCTATTTCACCTCCCATCTCCCACCTCTTAACAATGGTAAGCATGTAGTAGTGGTCTCCTTCCTAGGCTTCTTGCGTAACTCTCTCTCTTCCACTCTAGCCTAGGTAAGGATTCCCAACCTTCCCTTGCAATATAACTACCGACGTTCTCATTTGTGTGGATATAGACTTCTTCAAGGGCTTCTCGATGGAGATCAAATTGGTAGCTAAAGACTAAACCTGGACACAATCTCTTGGTTTGAGTACATTGCCTTCCATTATAGGACTTGTTTCAAAATAGGACACATTACAACCCACTTTGTCAAGAATGCAAAAGCACACCACCCCAAAAAATCTCAAAGGAAACCCACGTGATGGGATGGGGTAGTGAACAAACAACATCTAATCAATAAGGATCCCAAAGAGACTAGACCTAGCAAGACATCAAAATAATGGGCCTTGTTATCACAGGATTTGTACTTATGCCACCACTGTCACCTTAGTAGGAAATCCCCATGTTTTAGGGATGGATGAGGTCCAGCCTAGGGGAGGAGTCCCCAGTAACCTCAAGGGATAATATAGCAAGGATGTAGCCAAGTTTGGAAGACCCTCTCACTGGTTAATTCAAATGTCTATGTCCATGAAATTGAGGAAAAGAGAAGTGTTTCGAGTACCTGCTTGGAACAAGAACAATTGCAGCATATATATACATTGACTTCCAAGTACAAGTATGCAATATAACCTCAAAAGAAAATAGACAACATAAATATATGATGGCTGATGTAAAATTGCAGCAGGATAATGGTTTATAACAGCCAAATGAGTTTTGTAACAACCACAAGAAATATGGATCAGAATTGCATGAAATCACAGTAGAAATTTAGCATTTATCCAATAGACTAAGTAGAACTTATCTCAAGCAATTTTTGAGAATGTTAGCTAGCAGTTATAGTGGTTTATGTAGCAAATTACAGCAGTTAGGATGGCTGTAGCAAATATTTGCAACAACATCAACTAAATTAGTAGATTATGCTAAGCTAGGGTTAGGAAAAGTTAGTAGAAGGCTTAGACAATAAAGTTTGAGAGTTTGTTTGATCAAATTCCTTCACAAGAGCAATGAAACTAGTGCCTTTAGGGCCTCAAGCTTCAAATATCAAAAGATGAATTTTGCTAGAGAGCAAGCTCTTTTGGGCCCTAGCGAATTCTTCTTCTTCCTTAGATTCTTGAAATATATAGCAACAAGTTTCTAGAACAAGACTCCTAAAGTGTTAACACTTTAGGGCTTTAGGAGCCTAATCTAGACTAGATTCTCTTAACAATTAAATAGGTGTAGTGATCTAGAGAGAGGAGGAAGCACCTTATGCTCCTCTTCTAGGGTTTTAAGCAAGCAATATCAAAATATTCAATATGAACAAGTAAAATTTACCATTAACATTTAATGCAAGAAATGAGATTGCAGATTTTACTTACTTCACCAAGAATAATCAAAGCACAAACCCTAGTTGCGGAAATTTCCACCCAAAACAAGCCAAGAGACATCCACAAGTTGTCCTCCAGGAGATAGCACATAAGTAAGAGAGCCAATGTTGCCCAAGAGGGGAAAAATTTCAGATATAATCCTCTCCTGTGAGGAAAGTTATGATAACATGAAATGGCAAGAGGCTTATTTATATGGAGCCTCTTGAACTAATTTGTCCACTTTAATTGTCAACACAAAAGTTTAAGAGGGCCGACCACCTCAATCATCCTTTAGTTTGACAAAATTAAATTATTTTGCATAAAGTAAAATCCTAAAGGGTGATGTCATCCCTATATAGCATGACGTTGAGCTCCAGGAAGGTGACATTGAGGCTACTTAGTGGAACCTTGGGCCTCCAAAGGCCAATAATCGTGCCACAAATGCCAAATTATCACGTCATAGCCCTATTCTACCAAGGTGTCACCATCAAACCCTAGTCCTCTCCATGGTGATGCCATGGTCTAGGTGGGTGACGTCCAAGCCTCCAAAGGCTAGGGATTAAGTGGGAAAAGGTGGGAACTCATCTCCTAGCCATGCTAGAGTACCTCCAAATGCAACAAACTCCTCCTTCAAGGTATAAATGATCATCACAAGGTTTCCCCAGATGTAGGGTCTCACATCCATCCTTGGGATCCAAAGCCCTCATGAAGGTCCAATCAAAGTCATCTCTTCATGAATACTTGTCCACAAGGCAGGGTCCTGTAGAGACAAACAAATGCACCATGCAAGGTGTTGACCGCCTCTTCAACTAGGGGGTCAACTCCATGTACCATGAAGATATGCATCAATAGATGCAAACATGTCGAAGACTTTTTGGTTCTACAGGGCATTTTTTTCTCCAGCACACAATTTTGTAAGCGGGATTACCGCACCCCTGCGCACGTTTATAATGTAATAGGTCTACATGGATCATGTTAGGTCAGTTTTCTTAGGGTTTCTTCATTAGGAGAGTTCCTTTCGCCGAATGTTTTTTATCCTCAGGAGGTTAATGTGGCCTAACCAGCCGAGTTAATCTCCCTTGAGTTTTTCACTCCCACCCAATAAATACTCCAAAGTGGTGAAAGGCGTTCTAGTGAAGCTATTCCTAGGTAGTTGGTGTTTAGGAATGTTGTAAATGACCATGTAAGACAGCACGTGAAATTTTGCGGAATTCCATCAGGTATAGCTAGGTTATTTTTTAAGGTTCTGAATTAATTAATTATGAGTATTTAATGTAAAACTTAGGTCCCAGGATTTCTGATAGGGGTATTTGTACTCAAAAGAAAACTAATGAGACCCCCTACACCCGTGGACCAAGTTTCAACTCAGTCGGACAAGTTTTGCTAGGTTTTTTTTCCACTTTAGGAGTTTTTCGGAAAATGGTGGTTTTAATTGCCAAACCCAGAACATGGGAAAATGTAAAATTTGTAATATTTAGCCAAAAAAGGTGAAGTAAGTGGCAATAATTAAAGAGAGGGCCCCACCTAACCTTTATCTACCCTTTACCCACTCAATCAATTAAATTTTAATTTAATTCCCCTTTGCAAGGTACGGCCCCCTTTCCATTTAAATTTTTAAACTCACCTTTAATTAAAGAGTGGGTCCCTCCTTTCTTACTTACGCCCCTCCGCTCCACATCATCCAAAACATGTGGACTCTTCCCCACTCACCTCACGCACCTCACCTTCCTCACACATTTCCCCTTTGAAAACTCACATCCCCACTCCCACATAATTCGGAAACTCATTTTATGAATGGGGCGTGGGTCCCTCCTTCCTTGCTCACGTGCTCCCTTCCTCCACCAATCGCATACCATTTTGGAGTGTGGCCAGCACATCCTCCCACACACTCCTCCTCACACTCATGCGCCCCTCTCTAACTCACGCCTTCCACTCTTTGATCCACGCTTTCTCCCACGTAAAATTAGAAAGATCTCTTTTAATTGAAGCGTGGGCCATCCTCTCTTCCACTCACATGGAAATGGGGAGTGTGTTCAACACACTCTACCCACACGTCCCCACTTTCCCTCTTCATCCCTCATGCCCTTCCTCTTTGAGCTCACGACTTATCCTCAGATTAATGGAATGTCCAGCGTAGAGATGGAAACATCTCCATTGAAAGCAAGGAAACTCTTCCTTTATCCCATACGTGGGTCTTCTCTTGCCTATTTCTCTTAACCTTTCCTTGCTTTATCCTATCCAACTCACTCACTGACCTTTTCCCCTCACCCTAAAAGGTCACTCTTTCATTGGTTTGAGTTTCCTCATGAATTTAGATCTTGACATTTGTCAATGATCTGAGAAGGGTCTCCTTAGTTTCTTTTGCTATTTAAGAAACCTCTCCCTCACTCTTTATTCACCTTTCATTATTGCACTGTTATGCTACTCTTTTCTCACCATCTGATTCTCTTCCTCTCTCATCATTATTGTCACTTTTCTTCATTGGTGTTGCTCTTAAAGAACTTGTAGCAATTAGTTGCTACAACTTCTTCCATTTGGATAATAAAAGGAAATTCTTTGGAGGATACACGGATCTCAAGATTTGTCTGGGCTCTTTGCATGCATATGAGGTGAAATCGTTTTGTTTTAAATATTTGTGTGATTATAGGTAGATTGTTGGGTAAAGTAGTTTACTTAACTAAGTTTAGTGATTGTATAATTGTTAGCTTATTTGATTTGCATTTACTAATGATTGAAAGTAGTTTTGATTATTAATATATGCCATCATTATCTATCTTCGTCTCACATTTTGTTTAAGCTTTGCAAGACACTTCAAGGAAAGGATATTGGGATAAGTCCAAGCACGGATTTACCCTTACTTCTCACTTACACTCCAAATTATTTCTGATATTGTTCACCTTCTCTCATTCTTCATTTTGGTAGGTAACATGCTTAGATAGGTCACCTAAAATCATATAATTTTCTGGTTTACATATGTAAGAAATTTCTGCCTAAAAACAGAAATTTCATTGACCTTTTGAGTGTGTTGCAGTTCAAATCAGCAAGCAATAGCTTGCTGATTTTTGCAGGTTCTTACCAGGACAAGAGGGCATGTTGCCCAAATCACGCGCACAACACACCCTCCAAACAACTCCTCTCACTGGGTAACGTTTTCTTCTTCCCGATCTACTCTAAAATACTATAAACGCAAGCCCGAAGGAATTGTACCCAAGCGGCTTGCTTTTCTTTCAGTCTTTACTTTGCAAGCTTAGCTAGATTAGTCGTGATTTCTACATGCATGCTTAACTTAAAATAATCTAGAGTAGATCTCATAACACATGCTAACTTAGAGCCCATGGTGGCTTAGATTAGATCGTTATTTTCCATGGCATGCAAGTTTCAGTTTATTTAATCTCTATATTACACATGCGCATGCTAACACTGGTTTCATAAAGGCATAAAGTAATCATCTTTTACAATTCCGCAAGTTACCTTCAGTTCTTACACTTCACATGAGCAATCAAATAAACTAAGAACTCAATCATTAAATCCGGTTTGGGTCCCCAAGGCCTTTTCCAGAAACTAAAATTTAACTTGCGATCCATTGTCTAAACGCTTCATCCTTCTTATCTTTCAATTTTCAGTATTTTGGCAATTTCTTGTTGAGCAAGCTACAAGCACTCAATAACACTTCACAATATTTAGCTCATAGGTCTAAAATTTATTAATTAGACTTAATAGGACACGTTAACTCATCATCTTCGCCACTTAAAAAACTAGGGTTTTGAGGAAAGCCACGGAAAGTTTTCTGGAGTACTCGACCTTAGGGTTGAGTTGTGAAGCTAGGGTAGGCCTCGTTGCCTCACTTCTTGAGCATCCAACAACCACTTGGTAATAGGGGGAGGAGATTTTTTGGGTTGACACCTAGATAGGGCTAAAATTAATCTCACACTTAATCACTTAATTTAATCTTCAAACTACAACATCAGCAATACAGTTGCACACTTGCAAGTTCATTGATTTCATTGTCTTTCAATTTACATTCATACGCAAGTTATCACTTATGTGTTGTAGAATTATTGCTTAAGTGGTTATATCTCTTCATCTAGAGCACTTTACTTTCAAATCTTTCATCATTTTTCTGTTCCAGTATCTGTGGTGTGATCCTTCAGAAGTGCGCATCCACCTGGAGGCATTCTCTTGACTAGTTCTTGAGTGCTTTGCGTCTCTTGGCCGTTGAAAAGCAGTCCAACAGAAATCTATTTGTTGTGAGCATGCTTGGCTTCATGTGTTGATTTCTTTATCTTATGTATCTGTAATTCCTGCACATGCGAGTAAACTTGTTAGTATATTGTATATCTTGTATCTAGTCTTAATCTGTGTATCTGATATATTCTTTGTGTCTAGTTGTATCTATCTTGTTTTAATCTAGTAATGTTTTGCAACTTGTAATTACCTTGTAACGAACACCCACTTAACTTAGTTGACCCCATTGCCCAATCTTAGGCACTAGTCTTAGTTTCCCTAGGAAAAGGTCTGACTCTCATACTTAGATAGTTGCATCTTGCATTTGCTAATTGACATCTTAGGCTAGACTCCCCCTGACCTTTTAACCAATTAAAACCAACTCCTAAAACATTAAAACTCTTAATCTCATCTAGTAACTAGGGTCTACCCCCCTTGGCTTCCCTAGGAGTTAGCCTAGACAGAAGAGGTTCAAGTCAAAGTGACAGTGTGGACTTTGAACCTAGGCATTGTGCCTCCGAGGACACACTAAGTGAGCAAGACTTAGATCACGTTTGCAAGTGTGTATAAGGACGGCAACACAAGGGTCCATAAGTCACAAGAATTATGCCAAGTAAGAAACACCTAATAATGGAACCACCCAAACATGTGCATCAAACCCCCTTTATCAAACTAAACAAATGCTCAAAGACCTTATACAATTTGTCAAATTTAGGTGTGGGAGGGGTGTCAAGGCATCTTATTGGGTCAATCATTCCCCAAGTCAAAGATGTTTCCCAAGGGAAACCTATCTAAGTCATTTGTGAGTATGAGGTGGAGTGGGGTAAAACTTTTGGGTATGGGGTTTCATGATATACAAGGGCTCGCATTGTCTCATTTATGGGTGCCCTTTGTTGGGGGCTAGCCACATCCCTTTCCTCTTTTTTTTTTTAAAGCATATTTTTTCCAAGCCCTTTATTAGCCATTTATTTTGCATGTGTTTCCAAGTTGAAGAAAATAAGGAGAACTAAAAGGAAATACATAGCCCACATACACTCTACCTTGGTTTTGCATGCTTTTCCAAGTTGAAGACAATAAGGGGCACTAAAAGGAAATGCATAGCCCACATACACTCTACCTTGGTTTGCATGATTGATTAGTTAGTTATTTATTTTATGGGTCCCTCATTTTTTGTGAAGCGTTTCATTGTTCTCGGGATCCCTAGGTGAGATTTTAATGCATGATGTTATTGCTAGGGCACCTTTGAGCCTAATGGCCCCTTCTTTCCATGAAATGAGGTACATGCCCTTCTTGGGTCAATAAGCCCGAAAACCCAAAAGATGAGAAGAAGAAGTGGAAAAATTATGGAAATTGATAAGTATGATCGAGAATGGTACGATGACTCTTCAAGGAACCCCCCGATAGCACCCATCCTCGAGGGTGACCAACTTACTAGGACGTGATGACACCCACAAAGGTTAAATAAGACAAAGGGTATAATTTCCAAGCTCTCGACACTCCATGTCTACTACATGTGGGCCTCGAGACGTNGGGGGGGGGGGGGGCGGATAACAAGCCTTAGCCTTAGCAAACACGGTAGTAGCACAACTAGAAGAAAATACAATGAGGACACCTCCTCCACATGAGAACCTACTGAATTAGTATCCAATCCTGGATCTAGTACAAATGGTCTCACCCAAGGAAGCGACAACATCATTGACCCCACTATAAACTCGTTGAAGAGATGGGGATGCAATGTAGACGCCACGTGCAACAAAGGCTTCAAATAAGACTCCTCGCAACCCCTCCTTGAATATCATGTTACCTCGTCCCCCCACAAAAAAGGGACAAGAAAGTTGGTTTGACGTGTTAGAAGAAGAGGAAGAGTGTTATAACCCTAATTTGCACCAGACATACTTACCTAGCATCAGGCCATCTTAGACTCCTTCTTTGCCAAAACACTACAAAACACCTCTTCTTAAAAACCCCCTTTATAAAGGCCCACGCACCCTGCTCCATTACTGCACACGTGTACACGCTAACTGCCCCAATATAGCCCACATGTACCTACAAAAGCACGAAAAAAGAAAGTTGTTGACGGAACACACAACTTTGGGAAAGTTAACTAAACCTTTCGGCCATGCATGGCCGGTCATTCGACCAAATACCTAGCTCCTTCTAGCCTATAAAAGAAGGGGTAGGGGTCCCACTTGAGAGGAGGAAAATCATAGTAAAGAGACTATACCCAATTGAGCATTCCCCTTGTCCCAACCTTTATCCATCCTTGTGCAAAGAGAAGTATAGAGCAAAGCAGTTGGAGGACAGTTGAAGAGGAGTCCAGGACCAGTTTCGAGTAGCAGTGCCGACCACATATTGTAAGTTTACTCTTGTGAAGATTAATACAAAAAGGAATACTTTTCCCATCCCGCCATATCATGTGTTCAAGTTGAATGCTTATTTTATGATATTGTCACAACTAACCCAACAATTAGTATATGAAATGCATGTTCGCAGCTTTTTGTTTGTTCATGTGTGAATGCAGGTCAACTTTGGGAGGAGGCTTGCAATCGAAGAGCGAGTGAAAGCAAAGGGATCGACATCAAATGAAGGACTTAAGGTAGAGTTACCGAATCTCATTTACGCCTTTGTATTGCATGCATGTGGGGTTTTGTGTTGGAAGAGTAGGAAAGAGTAGAGGCATTTGAAATGATCATTTTCTACATGCATGATTAGAGCCCTAAAATGCTAAGTCCGTAGGAGGGATTCCCACCCACAACAAAGAGACCTTGGGAGGTCTAGACATCACCCTCTCAAGATGAGAAGACAACAATGAATTACAAATTGAATACAACAAGCTGCAAGAACTAGCCATACCATTTCTAGTTAGATAGGAGGAATGGATGACAATTTCCAAAAAGAAAAAGAGTAAATTTCCCCAATGGACGTTGACCTACATGATGAATTTTACCCCTTGACATGTAGGGGTGACTATAGGATATTTTCACTTGTGATTCATATCACAATTAGGAGTTCCAAAAATGAGATCTATGCTTTTCCATAAATATTTGACCATAGATGCTACTTACATTTCGCTCAGCTCACTCACATTTGATGATTATGTTTACAAGGTTTGATATACATGTTGTACACTATCATATTTCATCGCTCACATAGGGTGTTAATGTCTCAGGTACTTGTCATAAAAGTGGTGATCATTGGTTAAATCTGATAATGAATCATAATGCTCTAAATTTATTCCATTTTCCTTGTTTTTCCATAGTGGATCATAATCATCCCTTAGATAAATGTTGTCGCTCTTGGATTGAATTCTACTATTAGGGGATTTAAAAGGTGTCGCGTGTCCATATCCCAATTCATATTTAACACTTTCCATCTTTCTCGATTTTTGTTCTCTCTCTCATGGTTGATTGTCATATGTCATAAAGGTTAGTGTTTCATGGTCCCATGAGAAAAAACTCACCTTAAAAGAGCTAGAAGCTCGAGGTTGATGTACTCAAATAAAAAATGAAAAGACAAAACAAATCTTGAGGAATGCTCCCTCACTATGATGCCAAAAGGGTGAGTTGTATGTGTTATCCCCCACTTTCAAGGATAACTAGGAGATCATGTCTCAAGGCCCACAGATCCTAGACATGGAGTACCGAGAGCAGGATTGACTTCAGCATGGCCCTGGAGGGCCCACCTTTTCTCTCTTCCAGCATCCATATCGTGTCAGCAACAACAACCTCCACCACCATCGGCTTGGTCTTGTGTCAGAGAGGGTTCTTTCTTCATGACGTAATTAGTTCAGGTATCATGGTATGTGTCACTTTGATCATCAAAACCATTGAATGTATGCATCTGTTCTTTTTATTTCTAACAACTACTTGGATCTTACACTTGCCCACTTAACCATGTTTTGGGGATTGACATGGTGTCTTAGTAAGCATGTGTCTGTTGGTTTTGGTTAGCCACTAGGGTTGTCTGCGAGAAGTCATCATCCACTCCCTTCACAGTTTCACTTTTCCATCTTGTTTCCCGCTCACCTGTCCCATTCCACTTGTTCGGGCACTGGGTTGATCTTTTCTAGGACTGCACCTTATCTAGTGGGAAGAAGGGGCTAAAGTCCCAGAAGGTAAAAGAAAGCTGGTAAAAGATAAAAGCCTAGGAATAAAACCTCGAGATGCTTCGCCCAGGGATCCCTGAGAAAGCAATAAAAGGCTTCTCAACAAGAGAGACCCTAAAAAATAATAAAACAAGACCTAACCAGAGGATAGGGGGTCTCATCACGAGCCAACCTATTAGGTCCATGGGTACCTAGCAGTATGGCATTGCCATCAGCTAGTTACCATGCCAGGGAAGTGACCTTTGGTTGCATGGCCAAGGGAAAGGGGGTCTCATAACGAGCCAGCCTTCACATTTTTGTGAAAGTACTTGTGGGTAACGCTATCACCACTGGTCACCATGCCAGAGTAGTGTCCCTGATTATCTCTTAACCAAAAAGGAAAGAAAGAGCAATAAAAAATGAAATAACAAAAAAGAATAAAAGGCATGAATGGGCTTAGAAAGAATTGCATCCATGACAGGTACAACTCGCCTTCTACAAAGGCACCCACAGGTAACTTCTTGCATCCTTGGCCTTCATCACACCCACCTGCTTGGACATCCCTTGACCACTTCATCCACTTACATGGCTTGGAAGGGGTCTCTTTCGGGAGCTTCCCTTATTCAGTAGACACTAGCCCAATAGGATGCCTGGCCCTTTTCCCAGACTTGTATAGTAGGTTTGTGTAACGTCTTTGAGCTATTGACTGATCTATTAGGGGTTTTATGCATGTGTTTATTAATATTGATGATGAAATGTGATTGAAATTGCTATGATCCCTATGACTGATGAGCCCATGGAGGGCGTAGCTTTTGATGTGCAGGACCATACTGGACGGACAGGTACCATCTTGGACCGGTACACATGGGGAGATGATCAGTTCGGACCTCCATGGGGCTGAAGAGCCCATCAGGTGGATGTTGATACCCCATCAAGGGGCAGATAAAGGATAGACATGGATCTAGATTTTTGCACCAGAGGAGAAGAGAATGTTCCACCAGAGGCACCCCGGCAGAGCTTGACCTAGGGGGGATGACCCTTTCTCAGTGGAAAGTTGGCCTTGGGAGGCCTAGGACGTCACCATCTTGACAATGATGTCACCTAGCATCATGGACATTTTGGGGGGCAGACCAGGCAGCAGTGGCACATGTGGCGGGTTGGAAAAGCCCAAGGAGGGCTAACGTTTTGCTCCAAGACGCCCCATCTACCCAAAAAGGGGCTAACGTCTCCCTTGGAGAGGCTTTTACTCTCTTTTCAACTTGATTTTGAATTTAATTTGATAATGTAAAAACAGAATGATTTGATATTTTGGCCTTGTCAGCCTTTTACCTGACCTAAAATGTAAAATTAGGTCAAGGTTTTGTATAAATGAGGGAATTTCACTCTCATTTTATGATCACTACTCATTCACTCCATAAGGAGGTCTGAAATTTGTGCCCTATCTTAGGTATTTGGCTGATTTAGTGAGGCGCACTTGTTGAAGGAAGACTTTTTGGCATTTTATGGTGTTTCTCTTGAAGGTGTTACAACTAGGGTTTGCATGGTTATTTCTTGATGAATTGTAAGTATTTTTCTGCAAAACTTCTTAAATGAATGGTTGTAGTCTTATTTTCTTGCATATATTTATAATTTGTTGAATCAAAACCCTAGGTGACAAGCNAGGGTTTGCATGGTTATTTCTTGATGAATTGTAAGTATTTTTCTGCAAAACTTCTTAAATGAATGGTTGTAGTCTTATTTTCTTGCATATATTTATAATTTGTTGAATCAAAACCCTAGGTGACAAGCACACAAGTAGGTCCTCGTCTCATGTCCCCTGATAGAGAAATTTTCAGCCATTGATAGAGAAGAGAGAGCCTAGTCGTAGCTACACCCTCATTATCTCATCATTTATGCTAGCCGTACCATCTAGAACTCAAGAGAAAGAAGACGTCCCAGGCCTAGGTTATCTACACTTAGGGTTGTTTTTCTTTTAGGGTTTGATGAAAGAGCCTTGTTGTAGCAACACTCTCCCTCATTAGACTTTCTTGTCTTGATTTTGTGCATCATTGAGCTATCTATTTGCCATCTAAGGAAAGAGGAGAGAGCACGAGGCCTTGCCATACAAACACTGGAGTGAGCCTCTCTCCCTAGGGTTTTGTTTCTGAGGCCCTTCCATAGTAGCACTTCAGAACTCTTCCCTCTAGTCCTTAGTCATCTTCCTTCAACCCTTGCGTCCTCCACTAAATTGACTCCATTTTCCCCTAAAGGCACTGATCTAAAGTCCTCCAGCATTTAAGTGAATTTGATCACAACACTCTCAAAACCTTGAATTAAAACCCTAATTTCACTAACCCTAGCCTAGACTAACCTACTAACCCTAAGTGCTAACGTCACCCTTGGCTATTTTATCACATATGCAACAACATTTTGTATTTTGAGCAATTGAATGGTGATCTAAGGCATTTATTAGATGATGTGTTGATAGGTTACATTGAATGCCATATTGTCCTAATATTTATTGGTGAAGTGACATTACTTTCATAGCTATATTTATAAACATTGACTTCGTCAATACTTATCTCCATATTGCTTATATATTTATCAGATAGTCTTATGAAGTACTAACCCATAGAATAACTTGCACATATCAGTTTGTTGTTGCTTTGTTCCAGGCAGGTACATCTTTTTTTGGTTATACTTCTCTTTATTGGCTAGTTAGTCAAACTATATGCTCGGTGGTGACTTGTGAGGGGGGAATTTATCTCTTAACCTTCAATCCTTTGCCTTCTCAAAACCCCAGGTCACCGGGGACATCTCCCCTGGGCTTTACCTCCCTAAATAGAAAGAACCTTCCTATCGAGGTGGCATTGGGTGGGATTGGTTCAGTTACACCAGTTTGTCTCTCTGCATATATCTTTTATCCTAACTACAAACTGTTAATGTTTAAGCCATTATTATAGATGTTTGCATCTCATTAGATAACAATAGAATAATCCAAGATCACTGAGAAATACACAATCACAAGAGACACAGCATTTATCCTGAGAAACCCTCTAGGGGAAGAAAACCCAACAAAAATTCCTTAATATAGATAGCCAATACAATGCCAAGAGATATCTTATGCTAATACATAAAGTCCTCTCCTAGATATGCGCCACTCTCTCTCTCCTTTTCCAGTAATAGATCAGAACTTGTCTGTCAAACTGAGCAAGTGAGTTTTGTCTAAGTGAGGTGCTAGCCTCCTTTATTTATATAAGTCTGGCACGTGTGAAGTGTCTCTTCACTGGCAGGGCCGACTTCTCAAACTGGGTGGGTAAACCCACCTTTATTATATTTCTGGGTCTTTAATAACTGTTGGGGCCGACTTCTTATTCTGCCTATTACAATTGTCTTTTGACCAATCCGCAAAAGGGGATTTGGTCCTTTTACAATAACCGACATGATCAATCCACAATGGGGATTGATCCTATGAATAATATATGAATAATAATAAGAATACTCTTTGCAGTTACATTATTTCAACACAAACTGCGCGATAACAGTATGCAAACCAAGTTGTTTCATAACCTTCAAGAAAATCATGTTTGTCAAGGCTCCAGAATCCAACATACAATTATTCAAGCAAAAACCATTTATACCCAAAGAAAGATAAAAAGGAGGGTTGTCCTCTCCTTGTCTTCCACGATACATAGTATTTAGGATGATTGGAAGATCTCCTGCTTCATCTTGAACCTTTAATGTCTTCCAAATTTCTCTTCTTACAGAAGGAATCTTACACATCTCTACCACAAGTACCGACATGTTCATCTTTCCCATCATGTCGAATACATCTATATTCAGACAAAGCTCTTCATCTGATGGCGCATGTTGCAGAAGCAAGTCATGAACTGGTGGTGGAGGAGGAGGAACTTCCTTGCTAGCTGGAGGAGGTGGAGGAGAGTCCTTAGCCAGAATTGTTTGAGGAACATCCTTCTGTGTTGCTTGAGTTGATGGCACTGGTACTTTGCTTCTCTTGGCATAAGTCAATATCTCATTTTTCCTCAACTTATCCTTCGGATCTTCCTCCATCTGATTGAAAATTTGCAAGCGAGTTCGTCTTACAACCTTTTTCTTGAATTCTGCAAGTCGTTCTCCACTGACATCAATGCATTCATCACCCTGGAGAGTAGAAATATCAATGAAGTTCAAACTGTCCATGGCACCTGGATCTTCTTCCTTTGTCTTTCTCGGGCATTCATCCTCTAGATGAGGTTCCTGGCAAGGCAAACACCATGGTAATTCCTCCAAGTTTACCATCCCTACTGGATCCAATGTATTAGGTACCTTGGTTTCCTGTTGTGACCTCAGTTTCTATCTTGCATTTGGTTGTTTGATAAACTGAGGTTTCGAGGAGTGATGATACCTCTCCATAGTTGTTAACCTGTTCATGATATGATTCTGAGTCTAGACGAACTAAATATTCATTCAATCCAACTTCTGAGTTATAAGTGCAATTGGATCTTGGACTGCACTGGTTGATCTCTTTGTCTTTGGTTCCATCTTGGTACGAGGAGACTGAAAGGGCTCAATGTTTGAGTTGATGAGATGTTCTTCAATCTGAGCACTATATCCTTTAGCCTTTGCCAAACTGTTAATAAAACCGAACCGTCCTTCAAAAGCATTCAAGTCAATGAAGAGAGCAATTGCATCTGATTCACATACATCCTTCGGGATTTGACTACATAAACTGTCAAATCTAGTGTCAAACTCCTTCACTGTTTCATTTTCCTTTCTTTTGATCTGATTGAATTGAATCAATAGCATTCCACTATCCTTCTTTGTCGTCCATCTTTTCTTGAACAACTTAGCGAAATATTCATTAGATTCCCACTGGTTGTCAAGTAAGCCTTTGTACCACTTTCTGGCATCTTCTTCAAGAGACATAGCTAATAGCTTCATTGCAACATCTTCATGTTCTATACCATTGTCTTCCATGGCCACACCAATAGCTTGAAGATGATCTTCTGGTGTGTTAACGTTGTTCCCGATAAACTTTGGATACCATTTATGAGACTCTTTGAGCATTGCATTGGAATAACCAAGGATGGTGGATAGATTCAAATGTTTGTAAAGGCTACTAGCCCAAGATTGAGCCATTGGAGCGAGGCGAAGGTTACCTTGGAACAAGGTTTTGAAAATGGGAAAATTATGAGGAGGCCTTCTTTGGTAAACCTTATAAGGCTTGAATCTTCCTTGTGGATGGATTTGGGGAAAGATGGGTTCTTAGGTTGTGGAGTCACCAGATGATCTTAAAAAGTTCATCAAAGAGGGAGAGGGAACTTCCCTCAGGTGTACTCGCCAAGAAAACTAGGAAAAGTCTTTGGGATAACTTGTCAAGTGTCATTAGGTTTCAAAAAAGGATTCGAAATCCTCCTCGAAAACAACACCAAAATGTTATCGCACAGATTGAAGCTTGGGAAAAACCCAACCCAAACAGTTACCCCCCACTTTTAGGGATAACTAGGAGATCATGTCTCGAGGCCCACAGGTTCTAGACATGGAGTACCAAGAGTAGGATTGACTTTAGCATGACCCTGGAGGGCCCACCTCTTCTTTTCTTCCAGCACCTTTATCTTGTCAGCAGCAGCAGCGTCCATCACCATCGGCTTAGTCCTGTGTCAGAGATGGTTCTTGCTCCATGAGGTAATTAGTTCAGGTATCATGGTATGTGTCACTTTGATCATCAAAACCCTTGAATGTGTGCATTTGATTCCTTTTATTTCTAACAGATTCTTGGATCTTACACTTGCCCACTTGACCATGTCTAGGGGATTGACAGGATGCCCTAGTGAGCCTGTGTCTGTAGGTTTTGGTCTGCCACTGGGGGGGGTTTCTGAAAAGCCATCGTCCGCTCCCTTCACAGCACCACCTTTTCATCTTGCTTCCCACTCTCCTATCCCGTTCCACTTATCCAGGCAATGGGTTGACCTATTTACAGGATTGCACCTTACCTCGTGGGAAGAAGGGGCTAAAGGCCCAAAAGGTAAAAGAGGTGGCAAAAGATAAAAGCCTAAGAATAAAACCTCGAGATGCTTCGCCCAGGGATCCCCAAGAAAGCAATAAAAGGATTCTCGACAAGAAAAAAGAGGGACCCGTAAAAATAACAAAACAAGACTTAGTCAGAGGATAGGGGGTCTCATCACGAGCTAGCCTATTAGGTCCATGGGTACCTAGCAGTATGACATTACCACCAGCTAGTTACCATACCAGGGTAGTGACTCTTGGTTGCATGGCCAAGGGAAAGGGGGTCTCATCACGAGCCAACCTTCTCATTTCTACAAAAGTACTTGTGGGTAACGTTGTCACCACTAGTCACCACGCCAGGGCAATGTCCCCTGATTAGCCTCTTGAAGAAAAAAGAAATATAAAAATAAAAGAATAAAGGCATGGGCATGGAAAGATTTGCATCCAAGACAGGTGCAGCTCGCCTTCTACAAAGGCACCCACAGGTAAATCTTTGCATCCTCTGCCCTCACTGCACCCACTTGCTTAGATATCCCTTGACCACATCACCCACTTGCATGGCTTGGATGAGGTCTCTTCCGAAAACTTTCCTTTTCCAATGGACACCAACCCAATAGGATGCCCTGTCATTTTCTCCAAATGTGTATTGCAGGCTTGTGTAATGTCTTTGAGCTTTGACTAATGTATTAGGGATTTTATGCACGTGTTTAATAATATTGATGATGAGATGTGATTGACATTGCTATGATACCTATGACTAATGAGCCCATGGAGGGCATAGTTGTTGATGTGCAGGATCATCCCCGACAGGTACCATTTGGACCAGTACACATGGGGAGATGATCAGTTCGGACCTCCATGGGGCTGAAGAGCCCATCAAATGGATGTTGAGACCCCATCAGGGGGCAAAGACAGGACAGAGATGGATCAGGGGCTTTGCACTGGAGAAGTGGAGGACGTTCCACCAGAGGCACCCTGGCAGAGCTTAACTTAGGGGGGTTGTGCCCTTTTCAGTGGAACGTTGGCCTCGGAAGGTCTAGGACGTCACCCATGAGGTCCATGACATCATCCTTTCTTCATGGACGTTTTGGCAGATGGACAGGGCAATTTGGCACGTGTGACGAGTTGGAGAAGCCCAAGGGGGGCTAACGTTTTGCTCCAGGATGCCCCATTTGCCCTAGAAGGGGCTAACGTCTCCCTTAGAGGGGGCTTGACGTGTCTCTTTAGCTTGATTAGGGTTTAATTTTGAACATTTAATGTAAAACAATATGATTTTTAATATTTTGGCCTTGTCGGCCTTTTTATGACCTAAAAGTAAAATTAGGTCATTGATACCATCTTGAGAAATAATAATTCTCCATTTTTTATTTTCCAATGCCACCTAATTCATTAGGTTAACACAAGTTTGATTTGTCTTCATGAGAAAAATTGTGAGAAAATTGTGATGAATGGGATTTCATGAGTTTGTATGATCTTATGATAGTAATTCTGACACGACCCTAACTTTATCTTAACTCTATTGTCCGTGAGCGCAACCAAGTCTAAAACTAATATGCAGTGGATTAATTCATTTAACAACAAAACATATGACAGATTTAAAAACACGAAGATTTATGTGGTTCACCCTGTTGTCGCCCTTATGCACACTTGCAAACGTGAGCTAAGTCCAGCTCACTTAGTGTGCCCTCGGAGACACAATGTCTAAGTCCCTGCCCACACTGTCACCTTGACAGGAACTTCTTCCGTCTAGGCTTACTCCTAG
>WSFP011408959.1:0-24950 GCA_009831015.1 Picea engelmannii
AAAAAAATCAAATATACCCCAAAAAGAGGATGGGAGAAGTATTTTCTTTATTGGTAGCATAATGAGTCGCCCTTGGATAAAGCACATATGTCCGTTTGATCATCGGACTATGGGATGTAGTACGACCTTAGGAATCTTTTCTCGCTATATAGAGTTGTGTCCTCCACCGTTTGGTTACTCTTCCAAACATATGGAGAGTTTGCGTTGCCTCCTGCTTCGTAGACTTATGATTAACATATATCTTTCCCGAGTCTTATCACTTGTCATGCTATTGTCCAAGGGAAGTTTTTCACTAAGCCTGAGTCGGCCCCTCTGCAATATGTCTCTTGTCCACATACCTGGCCATCCTGAATGTCCAATCAAGTCCTTGTTCGAAATCACTGAAGCCTTCAGTCCGATCATCAAGATTATCAAGTCCATAACCGACAAGCCATCGAAGACCTCTGGGTATTGTAGTCGTACACTCATATTACACTCCTACCCGATTTTTAGAATATTTTGAAGTTGTTTCTGGAGTTCTGAAGTACAACCATCAGGCCGAATCAGCTTTTGGAATATGGGTACTCTATATGTATATCTTTCTGATTTCGAGATGTAGCTCCGCTGTGTATTATTCACAACTACTCTTTATAGTTATTTGACATGGATCTACAGTGTATTTGATTGGTAGCCATGGTTCTATTTTATCCCGAGCATGGGTATACCCACCTCGGTGAGATATTTGTTATTTTGCAGATGGAACCTCCTGGTTCCTGATCCTTGGGCTCAATCGTTCGACACATCAGTAAAGATTGGTAATGTATTTCGGCCATCAGATGCTCTTTTGACCTCACACATTAGGGGGAATCTCTTATAACCCTAAATTACACCACACATGCTTACTTGGCATCATTCCAACTCATATCCCTTGTTTTCCAAAACTCTGTTGAACAACTCTTTGAAAATCCTCTTGTGTCAAGGCCCACGCACACTAACCCATTACTGCACACATGTGCACACTGGATGACTCACTACAGCCCGCGTGTACCTAACAAAGCACAAAAAAAGGAAAGTTGTCAACAAAACAAAAAGCTATGGGTCAGTTAACTGAAACTCCCGGCCATGCATGGTCGAGGCTTCATCCAAAACCCTATATCCTTCTAGCCTATAAAATAAGGGGTAGGGGTACCATTGGAGGAGGAAAAAATATAGCGAAGAAACTCTGCCCATTTATGTAATCCATTGTGCCAACCCTTTAGCATTTCCTCATGCCAAAGGAGATTTAACGCAAGGCAGTTGGAGGACAGAAGAAGAGGAGCCCAGGATCAGGTTCAAGGAGCGGTGGCCAGTCTCAACTTTGTTTGTAAGTTGATTCACTTTCAGTAATAAAAATAATACTTTTCCCATCCCAATGCATGAATTTTCTATGGTTTGGTTAATTTATACTTGATTTCTAACCCTTGAGTAGAGAAGTAGCATGCATGCATAGTTTCTATTTGTCTTGAGTGCAGGTCATCTGTGGAAGGAGCATCGCAAGCAAGTGATCAAAGCGCAACGGAGGATCTAAATCAAACACCGGTAATAAGGTTGGTGGTCCTTTTCCATGCATTTACTGTGAAAGAGGGGTTTAAATCTTGGGTTGTAGGTTAAAAAGTAGTTTCTTTTCGGTCAAAATATGCATGCAAGTCTGACCCTAGTTTGCTAGTCCGTAGGGTATTTTTCCCAACAACAGAATTGACCGAAAAAGGGGTAAACTACCGCCGGACAGAAGTGACTTCAAATTTCAGTTTAACAAGCGTGAAAGGACACAAGATCGCTCGACAATATTTTCATGTTTAAAGGGTCTGAAAAGGGCTTAAAAGAAGACCCGTTATTTTTTGGGAGTCCTGAGGGTAAGACAAAGGGTGAAAAAGACTCATGCAAATGAGGCTCAAACTCATATTCAGGAAAGACTATACGGACTAAGGTATACTCTATAGAACTTCCGTTCTTTAGAAGAGTATCCTCAGGTATAATTTTATTCCTTTTTCGGGTCTGAGGGACTAAATTTACGAAAAATAAACCCCCACAGAGTCCATAGTTAATCTCTTTTCAGACTCCCTAAAATTGAAAAGATCACCGAGTGACCTTATTCTTTCACACTCATTAAATTGGTCCAGAAGAATAATCCTGACGGAGTCCATAGTTAATCTTTTTTCAGACTCCTTAAAAGTGAAAAAATAGCCGAGTGATATTGTCATTGTCACACTCATTAAAATGGTTTTGAATTGACGTCTAATTGGTGCTAGTTTATCCCTTTTTTGAACCGACTAGACTATTGTCGAAAAAGGTACCCCAGCGGAGTCTCCTTTTATGATTTTTCAGACTCTCTAAATATGAAAAACCACTGAGCTTACCTTCTCTGGGCTCGTTAAACTTACATCGAAGAACGTTACCATTGTGTGTTCTATCAATCACATTTGCATACCTTATCCACCAGCCTTGTGACAGTTTGCTTCTGCATCTTAACACCTTTGGCCGCTGGAGGATTTTTCCCGAGTATCATTTTACTAGAACATCAGTCTTGTCCTTGTGCCTCGAGCTTGTATGTTTACAATACTTGTTCCTCCATTGTAACATAGTATTCCTTTATTCTTTTTCAAAAATTATCAAAAAGAACAAAAAAATCAAATATACCCCCAAAAGAGGATGGGAGAAGTATTTTCTTTATTGGTAGCATAATGATTCGCCCTTGGATAAAGCACATCTGCTCATTTGATCATCAGACTATGGGATGTAGTACGACCTTAGGAAGCTTTTCTCACTATATAGAGTTGTGTCCTCCACCGTTTGGTTACTCTTCCAAACATATGGAGAGTTTGCGTTGCCTCCTGCTTCGTAGACTTATGATTAACATATATGTTGCCTGAGTCTTATCACTTTTCGTGCTATTGTTCAAGGTAATTTTGTCACTAAACCTGAGTCGGCCCCTCTGGAATATGTCTCTTGGTCGCATACCCAGCCATCCTTAACGTCCAATCAAGTCCTTGTTCGAAATCACTGAAGACTTCAATCCGATCATCAAGATTATCAATTCCATAACCGATGAGTCGTTAAATACCCTTGGGTAGTGTAGTCGTACACTCATATTACACTCCTACCCCAGTTTTAGAAGATTTTGAAGTTGTTTCTCGAGCTCTGAAGTACAGCCATCAGGCTGAAACAACTTCTGGAAGATGGGTACTCTATATGTATATCTTTCTGATTTCGAGATGTAGCTCCGCTGTGTATTATTTGCGGATACTCTTTATAGTTATTTGACATGGATCTACAGTGTATTTGATTGGTAGCCATGGTTACATTTTATGCCGATCATGGGTATGCCTGCCTCAGTGAGACATTTTTTATTTTGCAGATGACACCTCCTGGTTCCTGATACTTGGGCTCAATCATTCGGCACATCAGTAAAGATTGGTAATGTATTTCGGCCATCGGATGCTCTTCTGACCTCGTACATTAGGGGGCATCTCTTATAACCCTAAATTACACCACACATGCTTACCTGGCATCAGGCCAACTCATATCCCTTCTTTGCGAAAACTTTTCCGAACAACTCTTTGAAAATCCTCTTGTGTCAAGGCCCACATGCCCTAACCCATTACTGCACACGTGTGCACGCTGGCTGACTCACTACAGCCCGCATGTACCTAACAAAGCACGAAAAAAGGAATGTTGCCTACGGAACAAAAAGCTATGGGTCAGTTAACTGAAACTCCTGGCCATGCATGGCCGAGGGTTCATCCAAAACCCTAGCTCCTTCTAGCCTATAAAATAAGCGATAGGGGTACCATTTGGAGGAGGAAAAAATATAACAAAGAAACTCTACCCATTTACGTAATCCATTGTCCCAACCCTTTAGCCTTTCCTCATGCCAAAGGAGATTTAACGCAAAGCAGTTGGAGGATAGAAGAAGAGGAGCCCAGGATCAGGTTCAAGGAGCGGTGGCCGGTCTAAGCTTTGTTTGTAAGTTGATTCACTTTCAGTAATAAAAAGACTACTTTTCCCTTCCCAATGCATGAATTATCTATGGTTTGGTTAATTTATGCTTGATTTTTAACCCTTGAGTAGAGAAGTAGCATGCATGCATAGTTGCTATTTGTCTTGAGTGTAGGTCATCTGCGGAAGGAGCAACACAAGCAAGTGATCAAAGCGCAATGGAGGATCTACATCAAATGTCGGTAATAAGGTTGGTGGTCCTTTTCCATGCATTTACTGTGAAAGAGGGGTTTAAATATTGGGTTGTAGGTTAAAAAGTAGTTTCTTTTCGGTCAAAATCTACATGCAAGTCTGACCCTAGTTTGCTAGTCCATAGGGTATTTTTCCCAACAACAGGTATGCATCAGCACACCCCATGCAAATAGGTCTCCATCCAAGACCTCCTCAACCACCCTCATCTGACCACCTATGATTCGATGAGTGCCCAAGCATCCATATATCCTCACAACCATGGCCACAATGCACTTGGTAAATAAGTCATCTATGGCCTCAATCCGCATGACCAAACCCGACATATGGTTCGACCTGAAACAATGTCGACCCATGATGGTCTCCACCCTATCCTCCCCTGGAAGATGGCGATAAAAAATTAGTTCCCTCCCACGTAATGGGATTCCTGTCAAAAAGTAGATGTCCTATGTTGCATATAACGTCATTTGCTCGCCCCTCACCACAAAGCACTGTATATCAGTGCTCCACATCCTAATAAAAAAATGGAGTAGGAATTCCTGCAACTATATCAGACAATAGTCGGAAAACTTGAGCAACCCGCAGGCTCCCAAGTGTCTACGCACTCTAGGTTTCTCCCTCACAGCCTCTCTCAATCGCTCGTAGACCCTCTCTCTTCAGTGGACCAACATCGTACTCAACTCTATTGATCACCTGCATTCACCCAAGAACACCTGATCAGCCACATCATACATCAAAAATCATCAACATCACAAAGTCATCCACCCATGAGCTTGCACATAGTGCACGACTTTCCCCCATCCAGTTGCACATTAATGCGTGAATTTTCATGGAACAGTTGCGCACTAATGCATAACTGTCACACCCATAGTCATGCATAGGTGCGCAACTGTCACTCGTACAGGTGCACATTCAATGCGTGCCTATTTGTCCTACCTACACACCCATATGCACAGATTTATTTGACATAGCTGCACATTATGTGTTGGTTTCCTCACCACATCTGTGCATTCCTGAGTGGGTGATTGTTAGGAAAAAAACGACACACAATGTGCAGGAAATCAGGTTTTACCCATGCACACATGCACGAGTATTTCCCTTTTTCACGTGCACTAGTGGACCCCTACCCTTAAAAACCATTGTACGACCCTCCATACAACCCATACCTAAACATCCATCCAATTACAAAAATGCAGGATGATAGGGTCACTAACCTGTCTCTCGCCGCTCCCAAATCGATAGCCTCACGCTCCCGTAATATCCAAATCATCTCATACCTATATCACCAGATCAACAATAGTGCCAAGTATAAATGAGGTGGCATTGTGGACCCACCATCTATATATAGGCCCTTTTTCCCAACTTCTACATTCTGTTACAGGAAAATCTCCCTACGGATAGGTAGATCTCCTCTTGAGAGCTAGACTCTTAACTCTTAAGATAGAAGATGCTTATCACGGACACTGAATTCCTTTTAGATCTATATAAATTGATGTATGAGGAGGAAGGAGAAAAGAAGTACATTTTATCGATGTTTGTCCTTGCACGCTCCGAGTTGAGCTCTGATCTTTCGCTCCTCGACAAGACCTGTAGAAAAACAATAGTACAACCACTTCCTACTCTACTGACATTAGCTTGAAAATAGATCTATCTATTAGAGACAAGTTCATGTGAGATCAAAAACAAACTAGAAATAAACAGGCCAAGCGTGTCATATTAATGAGAACAATGAAGAAAGTAACTTACAACCATAGATGCGAGTGCAACAGCTTCGTCAAATCCCCTTTGTCTAACCCTTTCTCAAAAGATCCATGATCGAGATGACAACAACTTCACTAATTACTCTCCTCCAGTTCATTGTGTGTTTCCTATGAGATCATAGGTTTCATGCTTCTAAATCTTCCTCCTTTCCACCATGATATAGCCTGTTTATATAAGTTTAGAGAGGCCTAACCTCTTGAGGTATCTTTAGGGTAAGTTGAGGATTTTCCTCCTTGAGTCAGGGATCTTCCCTAAGATCATGGTTGAACCAGGAATTCGAATTCAACTGCCTTCCAAGATTGAAGGATATTCTCCTTATTATCCTCAACAGACCAACTCCTGCCCAGAATAGGCAACGCTCCCTCAAAAGGGCCATCAGAGCGCTATAACACTCCCTAGTAGGATTTAGGGGGGCGCCAATGCTCTTAAAATCAATAGCACTCCTCTTGCAAGGTTGTTCAGTGCTATAGCGCTCCCTAGAAGTTCATAGGGGAGCGCCAATTCTCCTAAGAGAGATATAGGGGAGCACTCTCTTCTGAAAACCTCGATTCAATGATTCTTTCAGGTGGCAAGAGGCACTTAACTTCAATTAACCATTCCTCTTCCTTCAGATCAAGTGTTTGAGGCATTTTAAGTGTCTTCTTAATGTCGTTATCAGTATGACATAGGCATCATGGCAGTATTCTTTGCTTGACACTTGCGACACTTGTGAGCAACATGTGACACTTGCGACACTTGTGAGAAACATGCGACACTTATCAAAGCGAGTAACGTTGATGTGTAACAGATTCCCCCCCAAATTATGAAGTTAGAAGATGAGAACTGATAACTGAAATGCTTTGTAGACTTTCAAGCAAGGGTATAGACACGGACAACCTGACAGAAGCTACACACAAACATCCAACAAATATTATGACATGTTTCAAACCCAAGGCAGGCATACCTATGCTTGGGTGATCAATACTTGCAATATATGGCCGCCATAAAATACACTGCGGATCCATAATTGTATTGATAAAAAGGTATAGCCACCAACGATACAGTGTGGATATATACTCTGATGACTTGAACTGATCGTAGCCACGAAGAATACACAGTGGATCTACGAGATGACAAGACATACCCATGACCAATACAAAGTGGATCTATGTGACAGTATATGTGCCATTGTTCAAGAGAAACTCCTTCGCAACCTGGGAAAAGTACATATCAAAGTGATCAATCAACCCAGGGTCTTCTTACCGATCCTGATGTAGTATGAATCTAACCATGTGAATATATGTCCTGATGTCGAGCATGGTAGAAACCACTTGATTATCGGTCAATGATGTAAGCCGTTAACAAGCACAAGGGAGATCACCATTAATTCCAATGATTCCCAAGATACTCTAGTACATTCCAATGAATGTGAATGGATGAGCTGGAGTCAAACATCCATTGAATCATCCGATCAGAGGTCAATGGTGTAAACCTGCTATAGGACATGAGGAGGCCTGCCATTGAGGCATGCATATCCCAAAGTACTAACTGGTTTCTAAGTCTCATTCCTGGATAATGTGCTGAAGTCGATAGGAATAGGCTCATCGAAGGAGGGCCTTGATGTATCCCCCATCAACGACACAAAACATACATAGAGATGTAAATGGTAGATCAAATGAACATGGACTGACACGGGTATTGAGACAAGATATTTGTGATGGCTGACTCTCAAGGCGGATAATTCCCCTGAACACTGAGGCACAATAGCAGAAACATGACATGGCCCAAAAATTGATGATGCAGTGGATGCTGTGACTTACGTCAGGTGACCCAAAGGAGTGAAAGAAACTCAAAGGATTGGCTTAGTGTAGAGATTCAACGGATTATAATGCGTGCAAAAGACAAAGTGTCGTGTTCAAGGGAGACTCTAAGAATTACTTGGTAATGTTCTCAAGAGACTGCTTGGCTTGCTTCTTTCAAATTTTCTCCCATCTAGATAGATGCGTACCTCTTTTTAATTTAACGATCTCGAGGAGGGTAACACATGCTCAATATAACTCACCTTCGGTAAGTTCCTCTTCCTTTGTTTAACGAACTGGAAGAAGCAAGGGTTCGGTCCCATATGGGCCTGTCGATGTTTGTTTTAGCGAGTCCAAAGACAGAAAACTCGAAGGTTTTTCATGATTATAGAGTCTGGAAAAACAATTAAAAGAGAACTCTCTCAGTTCCTTTTTCGTACAGTTAGTCTCACGAGGCCAAAAAAGAGATAAACTACCACTCGAAAGATGCCCTTTCGAACCTTTTAAAGAGTGTGAAAGGAAGCAAGATCACTCGACGATCTTTTCATGTTTAGAGAGTCTGAAAAGAGTTTAAAGATGACTCCAAGGGGTTCCTTTTTCGTGTGTCCATACGGGTCCGAAAAAGAGATAAAGGTCTACCCGATGCGTTCTTATATTCTCGAGCTTGAGAATGAACTAAGACTATGCTCGTGGATGTGACAAGGTAAACAAATGATCAAAACTTCTTTGAAACCTGTAGTGTCAAAACTGCAATCCAGAGGTTTAGTGAGGCCATTATATTGTCAAAGAAACCCACAAATAACTATACCTTATAAAAAATGGAAATTTATAAATAGTAATAGAAGAAAAAACTTCATTTACCATTTCATTTTGCATAAGGATTTGTAGCAGTGGAGATTCTCATTTTGGAAGTGGATCTTGTTTTGCTTGATACTGGAGCAACGGTTGACCATTTCTCTCGCCGTTTGGACTAGGTAGATATTCATTCCATCCTCTTTCAATTACATGGTTCAAGATTTGTTTTTACAACAATATTTAAATTAAAAAATGAAGCCCTAGGTCGTTTCAAAAAAGATCAAATCGGCCTCTATTGAAAATGATGGGAAAAAGATATTCGTTTACAAAAATGCTTTTAGAGGGTGGTAGAATAGATGCCAACGCCTTGATACTTGAGTAGATAGGTCGTTTTTGTTAAAGAATCCATAAGAAACTTCAAAAATATGGCCACGCATCCATTATGAAAATCATTTTAATTTAAAACGTTTTATTTCTTCGTAGTGATCATTGAGTGATAAAAAGGAATGTGTGGTCCTTTTTGAACAGTATGGGCAATAGATTTCAATTTTTTAAATTGCTTAAGAAATTGCCGAAAAATTGAATACGACCATGATTGAGTGGAAGGAATGGGAGCATGATCTCAACGATTTGGCTGCTTTGCAGAGTCCTCATACGCAGGCCGCGTTGAGAGCTTGTGGCCTTCTGAAATTATTCAAGCTACAAAAGATGAAGAAAGAGATCCTTTTGCTTGAGAACATAATCATCTTGTGGGATGTCGTAGAGCAGGGGTTTTGGATTGGAGCACAACTTCTCACCATAGATTTGGAAGATTTGTATTTCTTGACTGGCCTCTCGAAAAGAGGGGATCCTATAGCTTTTTCTGGACAAAGGGCGCTTCCTGAGCAAGTGGGTGTGTACCTGGCACATCATTGTGTCCCAGGAGCAAGACTGGTGGGGGGTAGAATCCCAATCAAGGATATATAAGAGTTACCCCTTCGGTCTATTTTGTTTTCCATCATGAGCGTGACAGGAAGCACTAGCGCACATCTGGCGTCGAGATCACAGGTAGCTTATGGCGTACAGTGTCTGGAGCCAACACTGTTTAACTAGAGCACAGGGTTTCTTCGGAACGTGAAGGACCAGGTTTCAAGATGTAGGATGGGGTAGAAGCAGTTCAGATATGGTTTTTTCTTGGTCTCATTCTTCTTAGAGTGCATTCCCCAGATGCAGCCTCAAATTGCATTGGCGGTACGACCAGTGGGAGAACCACGGATGGAACAGTGGACTAGTCTATCTTCGAGACTAGTGGCAGAGTCAGAGTTTCGTTTCACCAGTGACTTCTTCGCTTGGCTGAGACGCCAATATCTTTGGATAGAAGACTTCCCATATGCCGAGGTGGACTTTCGTGGGAGCATGGATTTGATTCTACCAACGGAGGAAGATTGGGATGCGTCAGGTGAGAGACTAAGAAACACGTCTAGTTTTTTGTTTTAAGTTTTTTAACGTATGTATATTTTTTTGGGTACGTAGAAGAGTTTTTAATGGATGTATTGTTTTCAACATGTAGACAAGGGAGCAGTGTGCCCAGCTGAGATACCAATACCAGGACGTCGCGGGGGTGCTCATGTTGCAGTAGATCTGGGGGTACTGGTGATAGGTCTCTGGGAGGTTGAAAGAAGCCTTCAAGGCCTCACGATGGGCATTCCTCCTATACAGAGGAGAGAAGTGTCGTTACATCTACAGAGACACACTGTGGGGGTGCCTGAAAATGTTAATTCTCTACTGAGACGAGTAGTGCAAGAAGTGATATGTTATTCTCAGCATAATACAGTGCAGAGAGATTAGAGTCTCTCTGGGGATTGTATATTTTGTATGACTTGTCAGACGATGTTGTATGGGTGTAAAGACCCAAATTTTTTCTCTTCCAAATAATATTTTGATGTAATCAAAACATTTTCAGTCACACTATGTATATATATACAGTTCTGAGTTTTTACAGTGCCGAAAGATTTGTAAATGATGATGTCTTTAATGCGATGTGTTTTAATTTACATGTGATGTACAATTTGTTTTCCTTCATGAAACCTTATCTATGGGCGAGATACCGATCCATGATGTAATTAGCTAACGAATCCGAAACATTGTTGAGTTCTCTTGGAATATGTCTGTATTCGATTTAATCAAATATTCGTTCAAGACGATGAACTTGTAGGTGGAGACGTAGCAGGATAGGATTACAAATATCGTAGATACGATTGAGTTGATAGACCACGAGTTGGGAGTCTAGGTTAACAATGATACGAGAGATACCTAGGGAGGAGGATTGGGTCAAAAGTCCGATGATATTCTACCATGTATTAGTCGCTGGTCCTAAGAAAATACCTCCTTAACTCACCACCTCGTCAAATTGGTAAATGACCCATGCTGCCGAAGAAATGTTTCGAGTGTGTCGACTAGCGCCATCCGCAAACCCGACAAAGATAGGAAAGGAAGACGTCATCTATGCATGAAAACACAAGGCACAATTATGAGTGGTAAAGGTAAAGACTCGAGCATGCGAAAGAAAGAGACACACCAAACTAAAATACAATAATGTACAATGTACACATGCTAGGTGATCTAGGCATAGTACTTTTTAAGGTAAAGCCCGTTCCGGGGCTCTCCTAGGGAAATTCCATCATAATCAACTAACTAGTAGGTGCCTCTGTGCAGAACACGTTTCACAATGTAAGGGCCATGCCATAGAGGTTCTAACTTGCCTATACCTAGTTTGTCATGAGATTGGTCATAGATGAGGACTAAGTATCCTTATGCAAAAGTCAAAGGATGGATGGATTTGTCGTATTGATTTTTTATCCGTTTCTGGTGTGCCTCGTTAACAAGAGCGGCATCACGACGTGTTTCGTCCAGTTTGGTCAGATATAAGAAACGTTCTTCTTTGGCAGAAGTATGGGGTAGGAGTTCTACTTTAAGTTTCAGAGATGGAATCTCACACTCGATTGGTAAAATAGCTTCGATGCCATACACTAACTGGAAAGGAGTGAACCCAGTTACGGTTTTCACGAAAGTACGGTAAGCCCAGAGAGCGGAGAAAAGTTGTAGATGCTAGGATGTCTTATTTTCCTCTACCATGCGTTGAATCATGGTTTTGAGGACCTTGTTAATAGTTTCAACTTGTCCGTTGGCCTGAGGATAGTATGGGGATGAGTTTTCATGGCGAAAACCCAGCTTGGCATGCAATTCACTCATCATATGGTTCTTAAAGTGTGAACTGTGATCGGTGACAATGGCGCGTGGTACAACAAAATGAGTTATGATGTGGTTAAAAACAAAAAGAGTTGCAGTATGACCATCGTTCAGAAAGGTAGGCATAGCCTCAGCCCATTTTGTAAAGTAGTTGATGGCGACGATTATATAACTGTGCCCCCCGGCTGAGGTAGGATTACATTGCATAAAATCGATACCCCACTTGGCGAAGGGGTCGATGGCGATAATGGGGTGCAGCGTAGTAGGGTGGGTGTGTGCCTTGTTGTTAAAAACTTGGCAGGGTGGGCATTTTTTGACTGCCTCAATACAATCTTTGAAAATCGAGGGCCAAAAATAGTCGGCACATAGAATCTTCTGGGTTGTAGCCATCCCAGAAAGGTGACTTCCACAGGCTCCAAGGTGACAGTCATTCAGAATGCATTCGGCCTCTACATGAGTCAAACGTCGTTGAAGGATAGTATCAATACCACGGTGATACAAGGTGTCGTCGATGATAAGATAACGATGAGAATGGTGGTGAATACGTTGATTCTCTTCATGAGAAGTGTTAGGCTGAAAGCGTTGGTTTTGGAGATAAAGGAGGATGTCTCCATACCAAGGATCAGAGGTGATGATGAGGAAAAGAGTTTCGTCAGGGAAAGAATCTCTAGGTTCAATATCTTCATCAACATGGGGGAGATCGTAGATAAGCTCCGCAAACACCAGGGACTTTTTGGATTTGGACTTCGCAAATTCAAGATTGAATTCCTGAAGGATGATGATCCATTTAGAGTATTTTCCCCCGAGCACTTGACGTGTCAAGACATGGTACATGGGGTTTGAGTCTGCAATCACAGTGGTGGTGCGTAGTAGGATGTAATGGAGAAATCTCTGGACATCGATGACGGCTACCAGAGCCAGTTTTTCTACATGTGAATATTAGAGTTCGGGTCCAGATAGACTCTTGCTCAGGTAATAGATCACATGTTCCTCACCGTTGGGGTCCTCCTGAACTAATACTATTGCAATAGTGGAAGTGGAGGCGACTAAGTAAAGGATGTAGTCCTTTGTATACTATGGAGGGTGAAACAAAGATGTGAGAGTCAAGGCATGCTTGAGAGCGTCAAATGATCGTTAAGCGATGTCATCCCAGATGAAAGGGGTGTTTTTATGCAACAATCGCATGAATCCTTTAGTTATCTCAGCGTAATTACAAATGAAACAAAAAAGGAAGTTTTCTTTTCCTTGCAAACTCTGGAGTTGGGTCAAACTAGTAGGTGGGGGTAAGGCCAGAATAGCCTTAATCTTTAAGGGATCCACTCGAATCTCGTCTTTAGAGACAACGAAACCGAGGAGTCAACTGGATTCAACAACAAAAATACACTTATGTGGGTTCAAGCAGATACGGTAAAACCGACATCGAAGAAAAATAGCCCGTAAGTGATCAACGTGATCTGATCGATTGGATGAGTGGGCAAGTAAGTCGTCGAGGTAAGGTTCTGCAATATGATTGATATCGTGGAAAGCATATGACATGGACTGCTGGAAAGTAGCACCAACATTTTTGAGACCAAAAGGTAGCTTTCGATAGGCGAAAGTTCCCCATGGGCAGATAAAGGTTGTGTTATGTTGATCAGCAGGTAAAATTTCAATCTGGTTATAATCGGAGAAACCATCCATGAAAGTGAAGATTACGCTCCCAATGCAATTATCAATGATCTGGTCTATGAAGGGCATAGGGTAATTGTCCTTTGGACAAGCCTTATTGAGATCCTGATAATCAACACAGACACGAATGGTCCCTTATTTTTTGGCAACCGGAACAAGGTTGGAGACCCATTCTATCAAAGGGATAGGATAAATAAAGCCAGATTTTAAAAGTTTCTCAACTTTTGCCTTTATGGCTGTGATTTTCTTGGGATGAACCAGACGGAGTTTTTGTCAAACAGGTTTCACACCTGGGTAAGTCTTGATTTCATGCACGATGATCGAGGGGTCGATTCCTGGCATTTCTTCGTAGCTCCAAGCGAAGACATTGCATAATTCTTTAAATAGAGCGGTGTAGGATACCACTTCTTCGGGTGTGAAATTAGCACCAAGGTTAATGTTTTCCACAATGCCTTCTTTGATCGAAATATCAATAACGATCATAGTAGATATATTACCCATATTCCCCTCAGAAAGAGTATCGTGTGTGAGGATGGGAGATTGTGGGGAATTGGTAACATCAGGAGGGAAGACAGAGTGTATGTCTTTGTGAATTTCTTCTAGAGGTGGAAGAAAAGAGGATCGATGATGGTTATCATCCCAAGGTACGTCGGCAATACTAAGAATTTCCATTATAGATTCGTTGGAGGGAAAAATGTGGGAAATGTAATCGATTGCAGATGATAGGGAATCCAACCATGACAACGTCGAGTAGGCATCAGGTGCCAATAGATGGGGGTTGTCCGGGGAGGGAGAAACAGATTGAATAGCCACGTATGCAGCCTCGGCTGGGCTAAGTGGCATGGTGTCATTGAGCACATCAAATTCCATAGGACTAGGTACAATACAAGGGTTAGATGATTCCAAAGATTGATAAGCCATAGTCGAAATGATATTGACGGTGGCAATATGATGAGTGGTGGGTGGAAGTGGTGTAGGGAAAGTACCCATAAGGCTAGAATATTTCAATAAGCCAACACCAACGCTTTCATACGTAACTTTTTGGTCTCCCAAAAAAGGAATGTCGTTGGTAACAAGGGGGGCACGAGCATCAGGCGTACATAAATCTAGTTGGTCGATAGTGAAATTTTTTCCTTGATGGGGAAATTGTACATATCGAAACATTGACGAGGCGATGAAAGTCATAGCGTAGAACCAACTTCTTCTGAGTAGTAGGTTGTAATCGAGGGGGGCATCAACCACCTTGACATCAACAGTAACAGTTTTTCCGCCCAACTAAACAACTAAGGATTGAAAAAGTCCGTGAGGATGAAAACCTCGCCCATCGAAAGTGCGTAAAATTGTAGGGGATTTGTTAAGGGCGGGTGATTTCAAGCCTTTACAACAAGCTAAAGACATGACACAAGTAGAGGCTCCCTCATCCAAGATAGTTCGGTGGATTTGTTGATTGTGAACAACAAAATTGATTTGAAAAGCTAGTTGGTGGGAGAGTCGAGGTTGATGATCATCCAGATTAAACGTGAGGTTATTAGATGACTCAGGATCAAAAGCATCGATGGAAGCCAAGAGCATTCTACATTAACTGGGACAATGTTGTAGAACTTCCAAAGCAGACATAGCACACGTTGCTTGAGCCAAATCTTCAACGATGTTGTAGTTTTGGGCAGCCCGTGAACTAGGATTAAAGGTAGATTTCTTGATAGTGCTCTTAGGAGGGCGTAATATGGAGTCAAATGAAGGTTTCTCGATCTGGAGTGGTTTGGACAGAAGGCTAGCAGATGGAGGACTAACAGAAGATGGTTATGGGTCTGGTAAGGAACCGTTAGTGGGCTTCGGCTTATCAGGTTTAATTAGTGTGTCATATGTCATAGTGCGAGTGGTCAGATTAATCCCATTAAACATGTAAATATGGGAACTTGTCGAGGCCTCATCATGGGATTGGTTGGACCTGCCCCCTCGAGTGGGGGTTTGAGCAACCAAAGATTGCTGCTGTGGAAAAGGATGGGTAAGCACAACGGGTTGTGAATTTCCCTTAAAAATCTTGGCCACTTCATCGTGATGTGGACAGTCTTGGGTGTAGTGATCATCGCCACAAATGAGATATGGGAATTTTGGTTTCTGTTGTGGTTGTTTTCCAACAACAGGGGTTTGAGGTTGATTTTTTGGTTGTTCAGTGTTGTTTTTCTTCGGTTTATTTCTTGCTTTCTTCTTACCTCCAGATTGTTGTGAAGGGGTCGATTGGACCGTATTCACCTTAGAGACCTGAGTTTGAGGGGAGGTAGAAGAGGGTGTGGTCGAACTGGGAGAAGATGTCGAAACGGACCGCTGGGTTGTTCCAGTCAACTAGGAAGTAGATTGGGTTTTGACAGAGCCAATGACTCCATCTGCGTGCGAGGTAGACGATGGTTTGGATGGATTAGTAGTGGCACGGGTAGAATTTGGTATTAATTCGTACAAAGTACCAGATTGTGAATAAACCAAATCTAAGTACTAAGATTGAGCAATGGCTTCTTCCTTGGTGACTACGCCAGCCATAGAAACATCATGAGCGATCTGGGGTAACAGTGATTTAGTGAACCATTCCACTAATAATTGGTCAGGAATGACCGCTTTGATTAACCTTCGCTGTCGTCTCCATTCATGAATATGATCAGAGATATGTACGGAGGTTGTCTGACGAAGGGAGGTCAATAGTTTGGTACCCATCTCATATCGAATGGGTAGTTGGAAGTGTGTGAGGAAGGACATGGCAAGGGAGTTGAAATCGTGAAAAGAAGCCAGTGGTAGTTCAATATACCACTTTGATGCAGAACCCATAAGCGTTCGTTGGAAAAGACACAAACGTATAGAATCGTCCATGAGGGAGTTCGATGAACACCACAAATGGAAAGTCATCACATGGTTGTTTGGGTCTTCTCCGGACTTTCCATCGAATTTTGGAATATCAGAAGGAAGTTTAGCTGGAATAGCTGGCCAAACCAGGGAATGAAAAATAGGATCATTCGTTAACCGAGACAAGTCTGGGAGGTCCAAAGTTGCTAGGAAAGGTAGTTGTCGGTTAACCTGCGAGTAATACTGGTGTGGCATAGGAACACCAGTAGGACCATCCACTGGGTTAGGTGGATAATTGTAACTAGTGGGTCCTCTTGTATAAGGTTGGTGTTGACCAAGGTACAGAGGATTTGAGGGAGTTTGAGAAACATGTGCGAGCGGAGGATAACCAGATGGGTTTTGAGGATTATAAGCCAGATTTGGTGTTTGTCCATAAGGAGGATATAGATGAGTCCCTTGAGGGGGAAGAGGTTGTTGTGGAGCTTGAGGATTGTGTCCCCCCAAGAACTGTGGGTTTCCTGGAAAAGGGATGTTCCACGGATTGAGTGTGGTAGACACATTTTGTCCATACGATTGATGGTAGGCTCTGGATTGAGGTTGCCCCCCAACCTAAGGGTGCCCTCTAAATGGAAGTTGTCCTCCGGTGGGAGGATGCCTCCCAGCTTGAGGTGGAGTTACTAGGATTTGGGAACCAGACGTAAACGACTGACCGGTGTTTCTTAATAGGTTAAAGCCACCAAGACCGGTCCCTCCAGGTTGTTGTATAGGTAGAGAAATTCCAGGCATACCTTGGGTAGTAATGACAACGGAAGAATTCAGTGCTCTGTACCCAAAAGGGAGCGATGATGAAGGTCTAGGTGTTAGTGGTGTGCCAATTGCAGCTTGGCTAACCATCACATTACTGACGGGAATAGTCGGTATGTGAGGGACCATTGTAGAGTGAGCCGTCTGGAGGGAAGAAGTGGACCTTGGGCCAACAGACGATGTGTTCGGATCAACGGATGGTGTAGTTGAAAAAATGGTAGTACTGGTAAAATGGTTTAAGGGTATGGTGTAGGTAATAGGCATGTCGACACCTATTCCTGTTCCATAAAGATCTCGGACCATGCACGGTGGACTTCGAACAATGTCTGTGGTCCAAAAGGGGTCATTGACTAGAGGGTTTGAATGAGACCCAGTCAGAACGTTAGAAGGATTGATGACGATGAATTCACCGGCTGAATTCAGTTGGAGAACACGTCTCTCATATCCCTCAGGAATGCGAAAAGCCTCCGGAGACTTTGAAACAATTCTAAAATTCTCTAAAGGGGTGGGAACTTCTTCTGGGGAGGTTATAGTGTCGTGAACCTCGCTCTGTTGAGAAGATTCCTCCATAGAATGAGGGGGTAAAGGGGTATTCTCTTCCATATTTTCTATAGGAAGTCCCTGTAGCCTTTGCGAACGGCGTGGAGGGTCGATGTTGGCGAAAAAGAGTTGGCGAAAAAAATCTATGGCCAACTACCGAAAAGAAGCAGCATACACTAATAAAATCTAGGAATCACAACCAAGCAAACAAAACCTTCTCTCGATGACCGTGCTGGTTGGTGATGAAATCCAACGTCGCATGATCAAGTCAAGAAGGGGTGGGGATATGGTGGAACAGTTCCAATGGCGACCTACTTAATGAACTTTCACCTTGGTGCAAGCTTCCACACAGTAATTGTGGATTTACCCTCCAAGGAGCCCGAGTGAGTTTGACCAATGTCTACTCCAGTTATAGTGAGATTTCCTTTCACTGTCACCTTGTGTAAGATCCTAAAGATTATGGCCACTAGGGTTACCAATTCGCAGTCAGCCCCTGGGCGGGTACAGTTGACAGTCCATTCCGAACGTACGGGTAGGGTATCTAGCCCGAAATAAACTTGAAAGGCTTCCACTCAACATTGTGGGTATACCTTTAAGCGATCCCCATAATATGATCTGACTACTACAATCAGTCAAACCACAGAGGGATAATCTCCGTAGCTTTCCCGAGTGAGACCTCATGCGTAACCCCTATGTGAGAGGGGGATCCCAGGCAGACTTATACGACAATTGGATTTGACTCTCCCTAGCTCAGGATGCTAATGTTTGTTTTGGAAACTTTGGAGATTTATGCTCACAACCTAATCCAAAGTACTAATCCTAGTCTATTGTTGGTGGAGGATCCTAGAAAAGAAAATGTTCTAGATAGTTTTTAGTTAGCATTCATTTTATAGTTGTTCTTTACTCAAAAGGGGTGCATCAAAGTGAAACTCATGGAATGATGACTCAATCCCCAAAAATGCATCAAAGATGATAAGAAGTCATTTCTTTTCGATGAATGTCTATTTAAGGGAGAGAGAGAGAGTTATTTTCACTAACAAACACTAAGAAGGAATGTCCTCAAACAATTTTTTTTTAATCAAATCCAATGTGGCGCTAAAACTTTTTGGAAATGTCTTCTAATATGCAAATCAATCATGAAGATGTTTCTTTATTGTTTGTGTGCGAATAATGATTAATTCAAAACGACACCTCTCCTGCCAATTAACCTTTTGAATCAAGGAAACTCAGATAAGCATAAGCAGGTTTCGTACAAACAATACACCCTCTTGCTGTGATCGAAAATAAGAAGCAAAAAGAAAACAAAGAAAACCAAGAATTTCACACAAAAGAGAGATGTTGAAGAACAATGACCTCAACAAAATCCAAATGGAGAGATTTGTAGACTTCTGATGTCTTTCACCAGAGTTTCTTGCTCAGTCAAAAAGGAGAGAAAAAATAATGCATTGATTTCAAACTCCGAACAACAGAAAAACTCAAAAAATAAATGAAGAAGGCCACCAATCTAAACATCAAGGTATTTGTTCCTTAAAAGGAAGGATGTCAAAGTTTAGTGGGAAGAATCATTTACTCAAAGAGAGGCTCAGCAAGTGAAACGCAGAGACTAGACCCTGAAAAAGCAATTCTGGAAAGGTTTTTTGCCAAAAGAGGGTTGGCGCTCTGGTGTAAGGGGAACCAAGCATTATAGCGCTCTGTCTAACACATCCAGGAAGCGTCGGAACTCTGTTAACATAGCCACAGGGGCGCCAGGCTTAAAAAGCTCATGAAAATGTCCAAAAGTCCAAAATTTCAATCGAATTTTGGCAATCAAGCTGAGTGTGATGGGGTAAGGAGTCAATCAGCACATGAAATCAAGAAAAAAGGGGTGAACAGGGTCTGAAAACAATCAAAGGGTAAGACAAGGTCTATGAGGAAAAAATAAAAACCAAAAGTTTCGATTCGATTCTCCCCAGTGGAGTTGCCAGTTTCTGTTGAAGGAAAATCTCCCTGCGGATAGGTAGATCTCCTCTTGAGAGCTAGACTCTTAACTCTTAAGATAGAAGATGCTTATCATGGACACTGACTTCCTTTTAGATCTATATAAATTGATGTATGAGGAGGAAGGAGAAAAGAAGTACCTTTTATTGACGTTTGTCCTTGCACACTCCGAGTTGAGCTCTGATCTTTCGCTCCTCGACAAGACCTGTAGACAAACAATAGTACAACCACTTCCTACTCTACTGACATTAGCTTGAAAATAGATCTATCTATTAGAGACAAGTTCATGTGAGATCAAACACAAACTAGAAAGAAACAGGCCAAGCATGTCATATTAATGAGAACAATGACGAAAGTAACTTACAATCGTAGATGTGAGTGCAACAGCTTCGTCAAATCCCCTTTGTCTAAACCTTTCTCAAAAGATCCACGATCCGGATGACATCAACTTCACTGATTACTCTCCTCCAGTTCACTGTGTGTTTCCTATGACATCATAGGTTTCATGCTTCTAAATATTCCTCCTTTCCACCATGATAGAGCCTGTTTATATAGGTTTAGAGAGGCCTAACCTCTTGAGGTATATTTAGGGTAAGTTGAGGATTTTCCTCCTTGAGTCAGGGATCTTCCCTAAGATCATGGTTGAACCAGGAATTCGAATTCAACTACCTTCCAAGATTGAAATATCTTCTCCTTATTCTCCTCAACAGACAAACTCCTACCCAGAATAGGCAGCGCTCCCTCAAAAGGGCCATCAAAGAACTATAGCACTCCCTAGTAGGATTTAGGGGGGCGCCAACGCTCTTAAAATCAATAGCTCTCCTCTTGCAAGGTTGTTCAATGATATAGCACTCCCTAGCAGTTCACAGGGGAGCGCCAATGCTCCTAAGAGAGATATAGGGGAGTGCTCTCTTCTAAAAACCTAGATTCAGTGATTCTTTCAGGTGGCAAGAGGCACTTAACTTCAGTTAACCATTTCTCTTCCTTCAGATCAAGTGTTTGAGGAATTTTAAGTGTCTTATTAATGTCGTTATCAGTATGACATAGGCATCATGGTAGTATTCTTTGCTTGACACTTGCGACACTTGTGAGCAACATGCGACACTTGCGACACTTGTGAGCAACATGCGACACTTATCAAAGCGAGTAATGTTGATGTGTAACACACATCCTAATAAAAAAATGGAGTAGGAACTCCTGCGACTATATCAGACAAGAGTCGGAAAACATGAGCAACCTGCAGGCTCCCAAGTGTCTACGCACTCTAGGTTTCTCCCTCGCAGCCTCTCTCAATTGCTCCCAGACCCTCTCTCTCTCCAGTGGAACGACATCATACTCAACTCTATTGATCACCTGCATTCACCCAAGAACACCTGATCAGCCACATCATACATAAAAAATCATCAACATCACAAAGTCATCCACCCATGAGCCTGCACATAGTGCACAACTTTCCCCCATCTAGTTGCACATTAATGCGTGAATTTTCACGGAACAGTCGTGCACTAATGCGTAGATGTCACACCCATAGTCGTGCATAGGTGCGCAACTGTCACTTGTACAGGTGCACATTCAATGCGTGCCTATTTTTCCTACCCACACACCCATATGCACAGATTTCTCTGACATAGCTACACATTATGCATTGGTTTCCTCACCACATCCGTGCATTCCTCAGTGGGTGATTGTTAGGAAAAAAAAGACACACAATGTGCAGGAAATCGTGTTTTACCCATGCACACATGCACAAGTATTTCCCTTTTTCACGTGCACTAGTGGACCCCTACCCTTAAAAACCATTGTACGACCCTCCATACAACCCATACCTAAACATCCATCCAATTACAAAAATGCAAGATGATAGGGCCACTAACTTGTCTCTCGCCGCTCCCAAATCGATAGCCTCACGCTCTCATAATAGCCAAATCATCTCATAGCTCTATCGCCAGATCAACAATAGTGTCAAGTATAAATGAGGTGGCATTGTGGGCCCACTATCCATATACAGGCCCTTTTTCCCAACTTCTACATTATGCTACAGGAGCCCAGAGCCTCCATTTTTTGATTCGTTCTTAGCCACGAGATCCTGATCCAACCATATACACATTCACATTCCCCGAGTTATCATTTTCACTTTTTACCAGAGAATTTTTCTCACGCCACGTTCAGGTACACATGATCACTTTTAGTTTTAAATCAAATAGTGGTTATATGTTCTTTATCATCATATGTTGTTCACGTCGAGTATTTGTTTTTTTGTGTGCAGGTACTAGTTCAACAATCTTACATCCCCTTCCGGTATATGTTCGACACTTGCATGTAATTACTCCCTCTATAAATAATTGCATATCCTAGTCACACTCTCTAACATTTTCCTTTAAGGTCCCTAAATCCGACTCTGCAATATCTTTACCTATGCTACATTTTGATATTGTCAACCGGTAGCATTGTTCCCCACATGAGTTCTCCCATTCATAGTTCCCCTTGGAAAATTGACACTCATGTTGATTTCACCACCTAGGATTGGGAGTCCCGATAGTATTTTGAACTTCTAAGAATGAACCACATACTTCTTCTTATCATATTTCTAACCTCCCCAATGGACTCCTCGGGTCATATCATCTTACACTTGGTTCTATTGATTGCACCCCCGCAGCTCCATTAGTTCTCCATATCATCCACCATTAGTTTTCCTATCTGCAAATTTTCCTGCATCCATTTAACTAATACAAAAACCCACCCATGGGGCCCCCACTCTCCACCAGTTATATTTCACAAACTTGTGTTCTAACAGGCCAAGCCATCTTTCACTGGGGAACCTATTTCTGTATCTTTATACTCAACCCTAATTATTCTTTATTTCTTTGGTAATTTTATAAAGACCTTTTCTCTAGCATATACATAGTTGTTTAGTCATCATCCTCGATGACCTTATTTTACCCAAAAAAGAAACCCATGTCACCCTTGGTTGGGGAATACATCCTTTGTTCATATCACCATCATTAAAAAACCCCGAGTATCCCAAATCCATGTACACACGATCTCTGAGATTTCCCACTTTGTTAGCCTCTGTCACAGTTTAACCCCATATCTATTCACCCCCCTGACACTAGATCCAGTTTTACTGTTGTTGCCAATCATCCCTCAACACCCCAACCAAGGCAAGTATTGATTCCCATAGTGTCTTGAACTCATCCATGTTACCCTTCCATACGTGATATCACCCATTACTCAGTGGATTTCAAGAATCCCTTTGCTTATTGACACCGTGTCTCCCTTCCTCTTGACATCAACACAGTTTCCAGAAGGGAGGCAATATCTTGACTCTCATTACCTTTTCAATGAGGAGTCTTAGAAGACACAAAGAGAGTCATCCTCACTTTCAGATTTTTTTGACCCCCATAACATTCGACTTCAACAAATTCCCATGTTAAGGGACGTCTTACTACAGGATCATTGCAACTTTCCATACTAGCTGAAGACCTCTAAATTTTTTAGGCCATCAATGCCTATGAGTCATTGACACCTCTTACCATCATCCTTTACTCACTTCAGAGAAAGTTCACCATTCAAAAATTTCATTTGCCATTATAAATCTCCCTTGAGGGCGTTGCAGTTATCTACACCATCATACATCTTCTGTTACTGTCCCACATTTTGGTTTCATGACATGAGCATGGGGCATGCCCACCTCGTTTGTATACAAATTTTATTTTTTCTTCCTAGAGAAAGGTTTGGTTCCCATAGTTTTCCATATCCCTCCGACAGATCTCTATTGTAGTTCCTCTCTTCACTCTTCCTTACAATGGTACTCTCATCAAAAGAAACATTGATTTATTTCAGCTATATGTATTCTCCTAACCTCACACATCATGGGGCATCTGTTATCAATGAAAAATTGTCCGCAACATTGCACATAATGGTTGAAGAAATACATCAATTCCAACAACAATTAGTACATCTACAACACCAAAATCCATCAAAAGGCACAAAACTATGCACTTCGTTCAAAAATTAAAGTGCACAAATTCACCAAAGGAATCACGCGCACTGTGCGCAGAATACACAGGCTAACACAACCCTAAGTGCACACTGTGCACATAATGCGTAAGATGCACGATTGTCTACGAGAAAAGCCGCAAAATTCTCATGAATGACACATTTATGAATATTTATGTCCTCTCAACCACTTCTAGTCCAATCCCCAACATGATTTGACACTCATATTTGAGTGAAATCTAGCTTGGAGGCTAGTTAAGGGATAGTAAGTTCCCTAAAAGGACTCTTGTTCAAACTATGAACCAGTTGTATCTTGCCATGAATGGACACTATAAATATGCACCATGGGTGTGTTATAAAAACAAGAACTTCAAGGTATTTTTATGCTGGAAGAATTCTTCTTGGTGAATCCTCTTTTCTCTTTGAATCATTCAAGAAATATAGGAAGGGCCATTCCACTCACCTTTTGAGAGGATTGGCATTGTATTTCTTCACCATTGTCACTTGTCATTGCATGAAGAGAAGAGATCTCTATTAGGGAAATCAAGAGCCCTCCCAAGGAGGAAGAGGGGATTCATAATTCCCTTCCTTTCTCTATGGTGTTAATGGTGGTGAGGTGCCACTCTTTGAAACATGGAAATTTTGAGGAGAAAAATGTCTTCACCATCATATGATTTCCTATATGCTTGAAACATGGCCTTTGGAGGCCCATCCATGCTTCTCCAACACCAACTACTTCCTCAAAGTGGAAAAATGTCCCCTAAAGGGGTGACGTCCTCCTAAATTAGGGTTTAATTGGTGCAAAAAGTGAAATTTTAAGTGAATTGTTTAATATTACTTTGTTAAGTGGGGAATATTAGGGTTTTTGAATCCTAATCTTGTGATTTACTCCTTATTTTGTGAACAAACTATATTAGCTATTTTTAGTATAAATAGAGATCATAAGATCTCATTAGAAATATAACTCTCCCTCTTGTGAGAGACTTGGTCTGAAATTTTCGGCCCTTTTGGCTCTTTTATCTCTTTTGCATTTATTTATGGCTATGTTATAAATGGTTTATGGAGGAAGGCATAGTACTAGCATTGGATGATGCTTTCTAGCTCTTGTTGGTTGTGGAGCCTGATTATCTTCCTGATTTATAGGTCTTTTACTTCCAGTCGTGTTTATACCCCATGAAGTATTTACACCCCAGAAGTATGTACACTCTTCCACGCAGGGGAGTGCAGAGGGGGTACCCTGAAGCAAAAACTGGCTTGTAAAAGTATATTGTAATTTCATTGTAAATCTGGACCGTTCATTATAAGGTCGCAGATCTAACGGTAGAGATTATGTTAGGGTTTTTTGCCCTAGAAGGAAACCCTCTT
>WSFP011408960.1:0-24949 GCA_009831015.1 Picea engelmannii
TTCAAACATAGGCTAGACAAAAAAGAGCTTAGGAACCTACTATATCGATCTGAGATAATGGTTTGTGGGAGCCAAAAATGATCCCAAACATGTTCAAAGAATATCTTGGTGGTGGCCTCGGTTGTGATTCTCTTCTTGTAGGGTTCCAAAATTGCCATCTTAGAGAATTGATCAACGACCACAAAGACAAAGTCATTCCCATGCTTGGTTGAAGGAAGGTCAGACATGTAATCCATGGATATGGACTCCCAAGGCCTATCTGGAGTAGGTAGAGGGGTGTATAGCCTCAATTTCTTGATGGTGAGCTTGGAAATGGCATAGGTAGTGCAAGATCTAATGTACTTGCAAACATCTAGTCGAAGCTTAGACCAATATGCCATTGTTTTGTCTACACCAAAATGACATGTTTCCCAACTATAATGAGCTTCCTAGATCATATTTGCATGATCAATTGAATGAACACAGAGATGGATTAGATGGCATAACAATCCATCCTAGAGATGAAATCCTGGAACTATTATTCCTGCACTCATTGTCTGATAGGAAGCAACAAAGTCAGAGTCATTATTGTATAATTGTGGCTGCTCGGACATCTCATACCCATAAGACTTAAGAACTATGGTTAGTTCCACAACCAGGGGTCAACTGAGGAAATATACAACATGGTTTGTGTTTCCCTTCTTGTACTTGATTTTCAATTGGAATTGTTGCAGGTACATGGACCACTTCTTATGGATGTCATTCTATAACTTTCCTTGTGTCTGCATGAATTGCAGAGGTATGTGATCGGTGTGGATAATTGTTTCCTTCCCCGGAATGTAATGTTTCCATTGTCTACATGTATGCATAATGGAGTACATCTCTTTTTCATAGTTGGGGTATATTTGAACAAAATAAAATAGTGTTTCATTGTGATAGGCTATCGGATTCCCATGTTGAGTGAGGACTGCATCGATAGCATAATCTGAAGCATCTGTCTCAATCTCAAATGGTTGTTGCAGGTTTGGAAAAATAACAACTGGTTCTCAGCAGAGGCATAATTTCCAATCCTCGAATTCTTTTTGTTAGGACGCATCCCACACAAACTTGTCCTTTGCTCCACCCTTGGTCACCTGGATTAGGGCCCAAGTAATATGAAAGAACCCCAACACAAATCGATGGTAGAAGTTGGTGAGGCCCAAGAAGTTGCAGAGATTGGTCATTTTCTTTGAGGTTGTCCAATTGCAGATGAATTGGATCTTGGATGGATCCACATGCACACCCTACTCACCCACGATATATCCCAAATATTGGATCTTCTTCATGTTGAAGGAACACTTCTCCAAATTGGAATATAACCTGTGTTGTAGCCTGGTGCCCAAGACCTATTGAATATGATTCAAAGTTTCCTCCCAAGTTTTTTTGAATATGAGGATGTCATCCAAATATACGACCACAAAGTATTTTTTGAATGGCCGCAATATGTCATCCATTATTTGCATCAATGTGGTCAGGACATTAGTCAAGAAAAAAGGCATGACCAACCACTCGAAGAGACCTTCATTTCACTTGAAGGTTGTCTTCCATACATCGGTTTTCTCAATAGACACTTGTTGGTAGCCTGACTTCATATCAATCTTACTGAAAAACTTGGCTCCCTTGAGTTGATTGAGAAGATCATCAATCTGGGGGATTGGGTACCAATTCTTGTCTATGATATCAATACAAAGTTTCCATGTCCCATACAAAGTTTCCATGTCCCATCCTTCAAAGTTTCCATTTCCCATCCTTCTTCTATACAAAGTTTCCATGTCCCATCCTTCTTCTATACCAGAACAATTAGGCTCTCGCAAGGTGAGTATATTGGTCTAATGTGGCCCTTCAAAATTTTCTCTTAGATCTGGCATTTGATTTCTTCATTCTCCAAAATAGAACACCTATACACAGGGCCATTAGGAAGAGGAGCATCGGGTGTCAAATAAATTGAGTTATTTATGTCACAGTGCATAGGAACCCCAGTCGATGAGGAAAATATGTCTTTTTTATCTTCTACTATCTTGTCCACCTATTGTTGTTGTGTAGAGAGACCCCATGCATACTTTTTAGCGGTTGTAGTGACCTTATGTTCACCTTTCGACCGAACCATAAAGAGGACAAATATATCATTCTAATATTACACCTTTCTACACTGCTTTGTGGAGATCAAAGAGACTGTAGTAGTTGGGACTTCCTCCGGTACCCTGTAGATTTGATCTCCCAAAGTAATAATGAAACTACGGTGCCTATATTCATAAACATCATGACACTTACACATATATGGTTTTTCTAAAAAAACATTACAAACTTCAAGGGGGGGGACATCACACAATACCTTGTCTTTGAAGTTTTTGATGTTGTAGTGCAGGCGACATCGTTGGTTCACGTGGATGTCCTGTGCCTAGTTGAGCTAGTCGATGGTGTATGGATGAGGATGTGGAATGATTTTCAAGTTCCACCTCTTGATGACCTCTACTGAGATTAGGTTTTTTTGGCTATCGATGTCAATAATGAAATGGAGTGGTGTCCCCTTCAGCCATATCTATGAGTGGAAGAGGTGGTCCCCTTCTTCAGGCTCCTCTAGTTCCTCTAGATGGACTTTTTTGGTAGAAATAGTGACACTAGGTTCTGCGTCAATGATTTGTTTTCCCTTTTCCAGTTCTAAATCAAATTCTGAGTCAGCATCTGACCCTAAGTATTTCATCTTATTCAAAAATAACGTTTTGGAGCAACATTCATCAGTATTGTGCCAAGGGATTTTATGGAACTCACACCACTTTCCATTGTCCTTCTTTGACTTCCCATTACCCTTCTTTGTTGGTGGCTTGGACTAGTTTTCTTGAGGTTTTTCATCATTGCTCTATCATTTTCCCTAGGATTTAGGGCCACCCTTACCATACTTTGTTTGTTGTGGATTCGCGGAATCAAACTCCCGCTTGTTTTGCTACTTAAATTTCTTCTCAATTTTTACAGCATATCGATAAGCGGCTCCCAATGACGAGATGTCCAGAAACTCCATTTCAGTTTGGATGTACCTGTGTATAGCCCCACAGTATTTTAAAACCATATTCCACTCAAATTATTTGATATCCATATTGTTACATAAGGTATGGAATGTATTTGTGAACTTTGACTCTGTTTGGCCCCTCCCTTGACGCAATTTGGTCCATCTCGTGTATTGGTCATCATAGTTTCCAATAGGGTAATATTGTTCCTTGAGGGCATCAAAAAAATCAACCCAAGTGGGTCCTTGCCCAAAAATTGCAGACTCATTCTTGACATGTTTCTCAGAGTAAGCCTCCCACCAATATCTGACATGGGGAAGGGCCTTAAGGAGCACAAAGGTGATTTTTTCACTGTTGGAAAAATTTTGGACAAAGAAATAACCCTCTAACAAACTTACCCATTTTTCCAAAGCGTCGGAATCTATTTGGCATTAAAATAAATGAATATCAAAGTTAACTTGTACCTTAAATGGAATCACACCTCCAAAGTGACTGCTAGTTGAAGGTGCCTTCGTTGCTATCGACAGTCGTCGAAGGATCTGGGCGAAATTATCCATCATTGTGTTCCTTTGTCGTGCGAGGGATTCTTCTACCAACAATTTGATAGGATATCCTGCTCCTTCATCCCTCTTTTATTTTTCCATATGAGGTTTCTTAGGTGGGTAAGAGTGGGTTTCCTCAAGAGAAACAAGCTTGATACCCAACTATCTATACCCTGGCCTCGTCGAGGACATGCACTAAGAACGTCGATACCATTGATCCGTATTATTTTGAGAACGACATGAAGGAAGAAATATAATAGAGATATAATAAGGATATACATAGAGACATTGCAAGGAACACAATAATAGATTAAAACAATAAAACTCGAATTCTATTAATGATTTCCTAGAATACAAAAGACTATAAAATGAAAATCACACAAGCTAGCTAGAATGGTAGTATATTGTCTTTGAAGAGAGATGTGTCGGATACGCTCATTCACAAGAATATGATTACAATGAGGCTCAAAATTCCTTTTTAATATAAAGAATAAATGATAAAACCCTAAACATCCAAAACCCTAACCTTGGAAGATGAAACACCAAAAAGTTTGTGGGCCCCGATGGGGGTAGTTGAAACATCAACTTCCTAAGGGTGCAAAATTTCCATACAATCTTTGTTTGGGGAACTGAGTACCCTGACATAAAGGTATATTCGATGAGTACAAATCCTGAATGATCCAATACATCCAAAGATAAATCTAGTGGGTGCTTCCAAGTCAAAAAATGTCATTTAGGGCCTCAAAACGGCCCCGGAATTTTGGGACCCAAAAAACTATAGAAAAACTACCAAGATGGAAACTATAATTTGATCCAGTGGAATAGGTGGGAAGCCACAAATTTCCATCTGGATAAAACTATTGGTCGGATTTTCATTATTTCCTCTCCTCTTTGAGAACCATCATCTACATGCTCTACCATTGAAACGAGAAAAGGAATAAGAACACCATCTACAAGTAAATATGAAAAATCCTCATATTATACATTTTATTGTAAATACACGCACATATTTATGGGTTTTCACACCACTAGAATCATCATGGGGTTGTTTTCCACCACCGTTGAATTAACTAGCATTGATTTCCTGCTTAAAACAAATAGAAACATTAATTGATGGGTCATATCAATAGTCAATATATTTGACAAGTAATCAACAAATACAATCTTGCCATTTTATTTACCATCTCATTTGAAGGGTCAGATTTTTTCTACTCCATCCTTTTTCGATGTTCCACCACTACTTTAAATCCAAACTTGAAGTCGAACCTCAAGTGTTCTTCAGTGGCGGCAATGTTGAACGTATCCCCCTACATCACATAAGATCAGGATTTTTTCTTACTCGCTAAAATTAAATAAAATTTGTATGATGATATAAATAATATGGTTAAATTATTTGGTACTTACAATTAATTATTTTAATCTCATTTAACCATCTTGGCCAATTTTTTGTTTCCCGTGTCTTTCTAGTCTTGCCTTGGTTTCTTTTGACATGCCTGGGAGCCTACAAAAAGTTTCAAGTATGTTAGATATCACAATTATTTTTGTAGAACTAAAGAAAATTTAGCATATTCAATTCAAAATATCATATATTACCTTGCAGGGCCAAGTGGTGTCTTCCCTTCATGTGTCATTGCACTCTCCTTTGAATCATCATGTATATTCTTCCATTCCCTCTCGGGAATGGCCAGAGACAATCATACTTAGGGTTTTTTTTTCAATTGAACCCTATATTGATCTCTGGCATATTTCAAATATGTATCATCCCTCGAGGTGATTTTAGACTTATTGAATATATCACCAAATGGACCAAACATATGGTTCATAAGTTTTTTTTCAAACATTTATTCTAGGCATTCCACCATGTGTGAATGGTAGGCCCAAAAATCTATAAATCCTTGTCATGTAATGTCCTGTAAAAAACATTGTTTATTGCAAATCAATATGATAATTAGACTAAATTAATATGAAATATATAGGTTTCAATCAAATGGTAGGAATTATTTAACATATTCATAAATACCTGGGATTGGTTGTATCTTCAAGGGAAACAAGTTATCGTCCACCATAAATTGAATGGAGATTTTTCCTAATCTTTGAACACATGATTCTCCAGGATAACAATGCTCTAGAGAATCATACTCATGAGATTCACCCTGTATACCATCACGTGCACTATCTAGCATGTGCAGTGGGAGTGTCTCATGGGCCTCGGGAGTTTCAGTCATCTGAGCCATAGATGGAGAGTAAAATAGCATCACGAGTGTTTGGCTCATGCTAGGATGTTGTGGGTTTGGTGCATCACTACTACCAACAATGTCCCCATGAATAGGATGTTGTGTCGGATCGAAAAATTCCTACAGGAAGAAAAAATTTGAGTATTTCTCATACAAAGGTATCGAACAAAATTTCATAAATTAACATGTTTCAGACATAATATTTTTTAAAAATTGTGCTTACCCCATATTTTTCTATATCCTGCATTAAAATTCTCATCATTTCTTTGGTCTCCTCTATAGTTGGATTACACCTAGTCAATTCAATGAGTTCCATATTTGTCTTTCTCAAGGCTTGTCGAATTGTTTCCATTAGGTTGATGGAATCAAATATTTCATCAGCCACATCATCGTGCTCTAGCAGTGTGCTCGTCTACATCAAAAAATAAAAATGTTAATTAAATAATTGTCAACAACAATTGATATGAAAATCATTGTTATACCTATTGCAATTTAGTTGGTGTTTTACCATGATCACCCCACCACAATATAAGAAACATGAAATTTTAGAATGTTATAAAATCATATAAGAAGCATGAGCTATTAAAATTTATGTTATAGATATGAAAAGGAAAACATTAATTACAGGTTGGGTATATTTGTAGAACATAATTACCCCCATAGTAGCAGTGCCTCTATCAATTTGATTCAAATCATAATCGACCAACAACTTTTCCCCTATAGCTATTATTTTAAATGGACATATGAATATTATATTTCCTTCACGCCCCTCAAATATACAATTGGATTGTTTTCTTGTTGTTCCAGGTATTGTACCGTTTATAAGCCTCACAATATTACTCGACGCATTTTGCCTTGCATCAATATACATCGTCTCTCCTTTATTGTGATTGTTGTCTTTTAGTTGTATATAACTTGTAGTGGTTGCATATCTCAGCATACTTGGCATATATCATACTAGCCTCAACCAATATTCATAATTGTAGCATGATCTGACATACTCCATCAATTCAACAAGTCCTCCATCTTTCACCTTTATGTCATCCATGGAGATTAGACCCAGACCATGTATGGATGACGAAGTAATGCTATAAAACTTCTCATTGACACAGAATTCGGTGTCCAACTGAGGAAATTAATTGGGTACCCATCGTCTCACTAGATGTTTGTACCTCAAGGAAATCTCGACATCACCTATGCTCTCATCATCATATGCTCTCATCGTCATAAGAACATGATCCTCCTTCAGCAAGAAAGAATTCCATCTGCCTATGGAATTTTCTTCTGACCTTTTCACCTTTAGTTGATCTCGGCCTGTTAGATGTGTTAGACGTAACACTTTCCCCCCTCCCTCTAGAAATTCCCTCACTCAAGGATGATAGGTTTGGCATGTACCTATTCGGTTGTACCTACACTCCATTGAATGAGAAAAAGTAGTTAGAAAAAGGGGAGAATTTATGGACAATTAATAATTTAACCCTATATTTCTAATGCCAAAGTCGGACATTGTCATAATTTGACCCAACACATAATTTGACCCAATACAAAATTTTGATTTTGTTATTGTTTTAATGCTTCTTGGATGGCCTAAAATGGCCCAGTTTTGGAATATGAAGGACCTTTGATTCAACATTGACAGTTCCTGGAAACATTGGCAGTGGATTCCACATCAACATTTCATGAGTACCTTGTCCATATTGGTACATTGTTGCATATCTTTAAAGGTACTCATACTCGACCAAATATTTACTCTGTTGTTAGATTGATTTCTTGGTATCTATAGGTACCTAGTGCGAGTCACTAGTAGGGAATTCAAGTGTATTTTATGAAATTTGAAGGGTGTCATCGAAATGGGTATTCATTGTGTATCAAGAAATCTTATTCATCTTCAAGTATTCTCTAATGGAAACTTGGTCGGTAATCTTAATGGGAATCATTCCAACTCTAGTTGGTTTTCTACTCTTATTTTTGGGCCAATGTCCTAGTGTTCTAAGAAGCAATATATGATGGTTCTATATTCTACGTGAGTTGATTATTATAGTGTTATCCTAGATGGAAAGCATATTTTCTAGAACAGGATAACTCTTTATCAATTAGATATTCCTCAAAAATGTCCCACCCCTCTCTATTCTAACAATCAAAGTACCATAAAACTTATTCATAATCATGTGGATATTTAAAAATATAGACATGTTCTACTTTGAATCTCACTATATATGTAATCTTTGTTGTCTAGGACATATTATGCATATCTTTGTTCCTTCAATCAATCATCTTGCAAATATCTTCACCAAAATATTTTCGGGGCCCACCTTCACCAGTTCATGGCATCATATTGGTCTGGGAGACTTTCCATTTAGGCAGGATATTGTACTATAGTGTCATCAAAACATTTTTGGGGCTCTCTCAATTATGAAGTGGTGTTATCAAAATATATTCCTAAGAGGAATGCTTGGGATAATTTTTTGCAACGCCATCAAGGATTTTCACATAATTCACAAGTCATGAAGTGGGATAATCCCAAGATATCCTTGGTATGGAGGATTCCATATTTCTCAACCTAAGGCTTATACTCTTTTGTTTTAGGATTTATCTAGTAACCTCCATGATAGGATTTGTATCAATTTTAACTCTTCAAGTGTAATTCACCATTGTCCTTTCATGGTCCCTATATCCATTGTAATTGAAATTTTGGTTACAGATGAGTAGTCACCTTCTCCATTGTCCATAAACCATTCTTCAACCTATATGGATGGATTCGTCATCATGATCCCCTCCCAATGTTTATACCATACCCACATCAAACAATGTCCCTACTGAAGATAACAAGAAGGAAGTTGGGCATCGTTGAAAATGCCATGAGGGGAGTGAGCTCTTTGAGCAATACCCTAAAGAGGCACGAAAACTACATGATCCATCAGGTTATTAATTTTTTTACTAGGAATAGAAATAAGTGGTCAATAGAATGGACCATAGAACCAGAGTATTTTATCAATAGCAGGGGGGATTTTTTTCCTAGAAAAAAGACCATATTGAAAAGGAAAAATGAAAAAATTTAACCCTTTTCTATGAATTCAGATACAACTTTAAGCCACATTTAGAATTGTGCAAAGGTACTCACCATATCTCACATGTAGGTGTTGATTTCCCTCGGTATTAGCATAAAATTGTGGAATTACCCTCTCTTACACACTGGTGTAGGTATCATAGGTATTTCCCTTGATCTCAGCATCAAATGGTTGAATTTCCCTCTCTTGCGCATTGGTGCAGGTTTCAAAGGTATTTCCTTTGGTACTCTCAATGTCAAATGGTTGAATTTCCCTTAGTACTCTTGGCATCAAATGGTATCTCATGTGCAATTTTAATGGAGATCCCTCAATACTCTCGGCGTCAAATGGTCTCTTGTGCATAGGTGGTATGGAGATCCCTTGATACTCTCGACGTCAAATGGTCTCTCATGCATAGGTGGTATGGAGATCAATAAGTTGTCAATTAATTTTTCTTGTGTTTTATATATTATATATTATATATAATATATATGTTATATTATATTTATTATATTATTGTTATTATATATATAAGTTATAAATATATATTATATAACACTTGATCCTTAAATTATAACACAATTATGGAACTTCCAATAAGCCCTAAAACTTATAATCATTAACCCTATAAAAATTATCACCATCAAACCTATAAATTATCACCCTGCATAATTCCAGCATTTCTTCTACAACACGACTCTCAGTGGCTGCAACACAAAAATGATGATGACTACGATAATGTTGATTATGGTGATGACAATGAGGATGACGACGATGATGATGATGACAGTGAAATGAATGATGACGACTGCGATGACAATTATAATGAACAATGAAGATGATGAGGAGGAGGACTAGAGTGCCAACAATGTTGATTATGTTTGTGACAACGATGATGATGACAATGATCATGACGATGAAGATGATGAATATATCATGATGATCATAAAAATTCCAATGACGATGATTATGACAATGATGATGATAATTATGATGTTGATGATGACAACTACGACAATGATAATGAAAATGGCGATGATGATGATGAAAACGACGATTACGTCGATGACAACAATGATGATGATGATGTTGATGATGATGATGATGATGATGATGATGATGATGATGATGATGTTGATGACAATGATGGTGATGAGGATGATGATGATGACGACGACGATGATGATGATGATGACGATGATGATTACATTGTTGATTATGGTGATGATAATGAGAACGAAGACGATGATGATGATGATGATGTTGAGATATTGTTACAAAAGGTCTGTCACGTGCATATCAAGGAAACAGTTGTTGCAACATAGTTCCTAGTTTCTAAAACACGATATTAGGTTGTTGTAGAATAGTTCCTAGTCGTTGCAACATGATATTTATATGTTGTTGCAACATAATTCCTAGTTTTTGCAACACAATCTTACGTTGCTGCAACACAATCCCTAATTGATGCAACATGATCTTTTGTTGTTGCAACACAATCCCTAGTTGTTGCAACATGACTTGACATTGTTGCAACTCAATTCTAGCACTATTTATACAGCATGACTCCTAGTGGTTGCAACACGACAATGATGATGACAACGAAAATGTTGATTACGGTGATGACAATGAGGACGATGAAAAAAATGATGACAATGACAATGACATGAATGATGATGACTCCGATGAAAATGACAATAATGAAAATGATGATGACTGCGATGAAAACCACAATGATGAGGAGGAGGAGGAGGAGTAGAGAACCGACAATGTTGACTATGTTGGTGGTGACAATGATCATGATGATGACGATGATGACGATATGATGATGATCATGACAATGAAACTGATGATGATGATGATAATGACTATGACAATGATCATGATGATGACGATGATGACGATATGATGATGATCATGACAATGGAAATGATGATGATGATGATGATGATGATGATGATGATGACTATGACAATGATGATGATGATGATGGCGACTATGAGAATGAAAATGATGGCGATGATGATGACAATGACAATGAAGATGAAAATGATGATGATAACAATGACGATTACGACGATGAGAATGATGATGATGGTGGTGGTGGTGGTGATGATGATGATGATGATGACAACTATGATGATGATGATGATGATGATGATGATGATGATGATGATGATGATGATGATGATGATGATGATGATGATGATGATGATTATGATGATGATAATGATGATGATGATGAAAATGATGAAAAAAATGATGATTATGATGATGAAAATGATGATGAAGATGATATCAATGATGATGATTAACCCATATAACTAAATACTTTAAAGAGAATAAATCATATAAAAGATATAATTGCATACCTCCTACATTTCAAAATTTTTGCAATACCATTGATCATATTCTTCTTCATCCAACTCTACATCTATATCATATGGTCCAGAATCAACGTTGAATGTATTGGTCATATCAACATCATCATCAATGTAATTTTTTATAATATCATCATCAAAAACATTGTCATCTACATCTAGCTCAACTTCTTCAACTTCTTCATCTAACAATACATATGCCTCATGCTCCTATGCATCTTCTTCTTCTTCAATATAATTTATTATTCTATTATATTATGCCCTATAGGCCTTCCTCTTGGATCATATCTAACAACACACTACCAACTTTCTTTACCCAAAACCTCTAAATAAAATACTTTCTCACATTGGCCTTAAAGAACATAAGTTTTTGTACCCTAAGAAAACATCCTTGTGTTATCAATGGTAAATCTATTGGAATGCTCAATAACATTTCTATCGGGATCACATTCATTCGTCTGTAATTTGTACCATTTTACCTCGAAAAGAACTAACTTGAAGGATTTAAAGTCACACTTGATTATATCATCCAAATACCCATGGCATCTATTTTTCGAATATTGTTGGAAGCCTGTCACTTCTAGAGGAAGCATTAGTGACCTAAAATATTGCAGTTATCCCACAATCAGAGGTTTTTGTCTTTTCATCCAAATTTTTGATGCCAAATTTACTACCATTGCACCATACAACCTTGTGGTGTGTCATTTGTTAAAGGTTTACTTATACAACTAGTAGTTACGATTCTTCTTTATTATTATAATCATTTAGCACATCAGCTGCATAAATAAGATCATTGAAAGAGAGGCAATCACAGAAACAATAGAGACACATAGATTATCCTAGGAAACCCTCATCGGGGAGAAAACCTAGAAAAAACTTCCTCAATATAGATATACCAAAGACGGAATAGAGATCCTCCTCTACTCCTTCACTAGGAATATTAGAGCAAAACTTAACCAAGAAATACCAAGAGATAGACCAAAAACCCTCTTTGACATCACCCCAATTGCAACAGCTTATCCTCCAAGACTTGTGCACTTTCCCTCTTGTTGCAGGGCTCATGAGTGAGTGTGAAAATGAGGTGATAGCCTTTCTTATAAATAGTGGTCTAGCCAACCTATAATTAGGTCTAGGCCGACCTATCACTTTACCCTCTTAAATTACATTTAAATGTTAAGGCACAATAGGGCCGACTTTTTTTAAGGCACAATAGGGCCTAATTAAATATAATATAATAATATTATCCAACTCTCTCTCAGGTAGAATATTCTTTGAAGGTACAATATTTCAACACTCCCCCTTAACAAGAAGGATATTCCACTGACAACATAAATAACAACTGACTGGACTAAATACATCATCAAGAGGAGGGGACATCATCATCAACATATGGAAAATTGTTTGTCATATCTATAGGTCATCGGAAGTTTTTCTCATCATCAGCATCAGTAGAAACTGAACATCATCACCATCTACAGCATGGAGTTGGAGTAACATCATCATCATCAATAACATGAAGCTGGAACACAAACATCATCAACAACATGAAGTTGGAACAACAACATCAATGACAATAGAATGAGGTAGGTGCATCAAAAACAACATATGTGGTACTCTAACAGACCATCCTTACTGGACCTTCAGGATCTGCCCACGAATCATAAGATTTCCTAGGACATAGAATCCTAACTGAGCTACCATGTGGTACTCTGAAAGACAGTCCTTACCGGACCTTCGGGATCTGCCCAGGAATCATAAGATTCCATAGGATATAAAATCCTAACTGAGATACCACTACTAACCACATTTGTTATATACATGCATAGGTACTCTGACAGACCATCCTTACTGGAGCTTCTGGATTTGCCTAGGGATGATCAGTCCCCTAGGATATAAAATCCTAATTGATCTACCTGTTGTTGGTCAGGATACCATTATATCATAAGCATCACTCGCCCTTTCAAGGGAGGTCCTTTTGTAATACACCAATCTTGTCTCATAAGTACTCAAAATTCACACGAGACAGAGGCTTAGTGAACACATGTGCTACCTGCTCATATGTGCCAATATATTGGAGCTTCACAGCTCCCTTTTGTACCAATTCATGAATGTAGTGGTATCGGATCTTAATGTGCTTCATCTTATCATGGAACATTGGGTTCTCTGTCATATTTATGCAACTTTGGTTATCACAAAATATTACGATAGCATCCATCTCTAGTTCAAATAGACATGTCAACAAATTTCGAAGCCATATGACTTCATAACTGGAGGAGCATGTTGCAATGTAATTCACTTTCATCGTATTGAGATAAGTACTAGATTGTTTTATATTATTCCATGAAGTAATGGATGACCTCAAACTAAAACAACATCCTGAAGTGTTATTTCTATCTGAAGCACTTCCAACCCAATCTGAATCAGTATAACCATACAATCTGAAGTCATTATCTCCACTATAATAGAGACCATAATCCAACGTATCCTTAAGGTATCTCATCACATGATTTTCAGCTACAAGGTGAACACATTTGGGCTCCACCAGATACTGAATCAAGGTGTTCATAGCAAAGCATATATCTGGCCTAGTATTCTTCATATACATCAATGAACCAATATTTTTCTTGTATAGAGTAACATCAACTATTTCTGACGAAGTATTAGCCAATAAATTCAGATTCGTCTCCATAGGATTGGACATGGATCTGCAGTCCATCATATCTAATATCTTAAGAATTTCCATAGCATACTTTCATTGATTAAGGAAAATATCATCTTCTCTATGTCATACTTTAGGACCTAATAAATAGTGCATCGGGCCTAGGTCCTCATTTCAAATTCAACGACAAGATTCTTCTTACAATCTTTGATGAGATTTTATTCATCTTTCAAGAACAAATCATCCACATATAGAATCATTATAACTGGTCCACCATTCTCAATCTTGAATTAAAGGTTGGGATCAAATGTACTCTTGGTAAATCCCAATCTCATCAGAAAACTATCAATCCTACCATACCAATCTTTTAGAGCTTGTTTCAACTTACAGACATGATTCTTCCTGTCTTATACTTCGAAACCAAATTTTCACATCACATTGTACTAATCTGGTACACCTACTGATTTGCAACTCAATCTACATAATCATGTGTTGGTTATATGTGCTTTCTGCAAATCACTATTTGTCTCACTGCTTTAGAGTATGTCCTCTACTTTTTCTGCAACTATTCCTTCTGGAACCAAGACTCTACACCTGTAGTTGTTATTTCTGAAGTTGAGAATGATTGTTATATTATCATTGTATTTGTTGAACTCTGAGGGTATCTCCTCTACTCCATCACGGAAACAGCTTCATCTGAAATTGAGAGTGGCTCAATGACTAACACTGAGGGTATCTTATCATCTTTATTTGGAGGCAACTCAATATTATATTGTAGTCATGTCTCCATGGCCCGACTAATGTACTGCACCAATTGAAACTAAAGATAACTCAATCTCAAATACAAGGATTTTCGTACCTACTCCCTCTAAATCACATACTATGTCGTCTTCTTTTAATGAATCATGTTTGTTCTATATATACTTCTTTTGATTACTGGAGCAATCGTCTCATCATAGTCTTCTCCCTCTTGCTGGGAGAATTCTCTAGACACAAATCAGTATTTGTACATCTCTATATTGTTATTTGTAACATGCTTGATCTGTTATATCAATCTTGGAATTCATCACTAACTTCCCTTCTAGTCTCAAGGAAAAATCCATATCCCAGTCCTTCTGACTAGCCTCCTCCTCTGTCACTGAAACAAGGGAATCTTCCCAGGAGATTTCACATCTCCTAGAAGTATTTGAAGCTACGATATAGTCTTCTCAACTCATAGAATATGTTTGTATTTCCGGGAATACGTCTCTTTTTCCCCATCTGATCCTCTCTGAGATTAGGCTTACTCTAAGTCTTGATTTCTTCTGAGTCTACAAAAACTTCATAGTCTTTGCAGGATATACTTGGTGTTGAATACCAAGTCTTAATTTGAAACGTTGAGTCAGAATTCAAAAAAACTATGCTTCATGTCAAGGTGGATTCATTATCCATTGACCAAGTCTACTGTGAGTTCTATTCTAATGTTCGGACATCTTTGGAGCCTTCTTCTCCTTACAATCAATCTCCATATTAGATACTTTGTGTCTCAAAAGTAGTGTTTTCTTCATCTTCTTTGGTGCATAGATGTATACGGTCGTGTATACAACTTGGATAGTATGCTCCATGTCTCATCTAATATTTTTCCTCTTGCAACCGTCACTATAAATTCCTCAGGGTTATCACTTGTGCCCTGCTCAAAACAAGAAAAACAAGGGATAAACAACAGAAAATAATAATACTCTTTATAATAATAATAAAACAATAGCAAGAAAAATCATCACAGTAGCTCCTTTAGAGTTATCACTTGTGATCTGCCTGAAACAAGGGTAGTAAGAAATACAATAATAAGGAATGAGAGAAACACTCTTCTAGTGTTGTGATCAATCATTCCTCCATGGTAACTTGGAAACAAAACAAGAACTTTCTCCTAGAGGAGATGTTAGTTATACATAGTAAATGATTACAGTAAGCATTTATCTCAATAATTCTCACATGCTACCAAGTATAAAACTTTTCAAATATTTCTATCACAACTATAGTGTTTAGCAGTTATCAAACTTGATATGTGTAAATTTGAATCTTATTAATTTAATCAATCAAACCTGGAACCTGAGTCGTTTCCTCAAGAATGAGTGTTTCATTTTTCTTCTGAGTCTCCTTCACTCGAGATGAGAAGTATTCTCTTCAACCTGTCCTCTGTACTAAGATAATATGTTTTCTTGACAAAAATCTGAGTTAGAGAATAAACTCTATAATCTCAACCTTAATAGCCCGCAGGGGTGTAGACCGATTGGCAAGTGTTGTGTAAATTGAAGAAAATGTAAAAAGGAGGTTTCATGTTCGATTCTAACCCCTATTTACTCGTTTCCCATGCTTGCGGGTTGTGTGGACTCGCCTAGAGGTTATAGAGGTAGTATACGGGAATCGGCCCCTTGTCACGCGAGTACGAGAACCGCGAGTTTTCGATTCCGCCAGTCACAAAAAAAAATTCTCAAGCTTAATCAATCTAATACTTTTGACTTTAATTTTTACCATTGGTTATATTATAGTCATAACTTCAATAGATCAAAATACAACCTAGATGTTCATAAGATCATAACAAATAGAGGCATATTAAATTGATCAAACCTGAGGTGCATTGTTCCTCTAAATGTGTTGGATCTGAGATCCCTCTGGATCTACAATTGTTGTTTATAAAAAAAAATCTTTCTCCTGCAAATACCCTTCTAAAAATAATGATATAGTTTAAACATATGTAAGTACATACCTCTAACAGTATCGATGGGTAGTGTCACCATCCAGAAGCAGTGGCATTAAATAATAAACCTTTAAAACTTCAAAGGTGCAGCAATTTGTAATTTAAAGGTAGTTGGAGATTTTCTAGGGTAAGGTGCACTAGGACAATAAAAATCAGTCCCAACACTTCACAAAAACTTTCACTTGAACAAGTATTGCAACTGGTGTTGCAACTGCAACTGATACTACAACTGCAACTGCAATTGGTACTGCAACTGCAACTGGTACTACAACTGCAACTGCAACTTAGGGTTGATGAGGAAACCATAATTCCTAAAACTTTGAATTATGGAATTCGGATCCCAGGACTAGATGCACCCTCCTAGGGAGAGTTCCTAAGTGTGGTTACTTCCTCCAACATCCTCCTTAAACAGGGAAAATGACACACTTAGGGTTTATGCATAAACCTTAATTTTGCAGCAGCTGCAATACTGAAACTGAATATTGGAGAGGGTGCATTGAAGCTAGCCACTTCTTATAAACTGTGAGTTGGTCTCTTTCAGGCCTACTCTGATACCATTTTGAATTTTTAGTTATACAGCTAGCAGTTACGGTTCTTCTTTATTATTATAATCATTTAGCACATTAGTTGCATAAATAAGATCATTGAAAGATAGGCAATCACAGAAACAATAGAGACACACAGATTATCCTGGTAAACACTCATGGGGGAGAAAACCCAAAAAAATTCTCAATGTAGATAGACCAAATACCAAACAAAAGATCCTCCTCTACTCCTTCACTAGGAAGAGTAGCACATCACTTAACCAAGAAATACCAAGAGATAGACCAAAAACCCTCCTTGGCGTCACCCCAGTTGCAACAGCTTCTTCTCCAATACTTGCGCACTTTTCCTCTTATTGCAGATCTCATGAGTGAGTGTGCAAATGAGGTGCTAGCCTTTCTTATAAATAGTGGTTTGTCCAGCCTATAAATAGGTCTGGGTCGACTTGTCACTTTACCCTCTTAAATTACATTTAAATGCCAATGCATAATAGGGCTGACTTTTGCTAAGGCGCAATAGGGCCTAATTAAATATAATATAATAATATTATTCAACTCTCTCTTAGGTAGAATATTCTTTGAAGTTACAATATTTCAACATCAATTGCAATATGCCTCACACGTAAAAAAATGTATTATCAATCAATAAACATATTTGTACTTATTACAAAATAAATTTAAAAAGACACACCACATAGATTAATATAATGGAAAAAAATGGAAACATGATGTGGGTGAATAATGTGCTTTCTTGTTTATCTTTTAAACCATATGCTAAATCAATTGCCCCTTGAGTAAGATCAATATCTTGATTACAATGATCTTCTTTAAGCAATGTAGCCACCCCCTCCCGTGATAATCTACCATTACATTGTATACATCGATCTATACATACCTTCATCTAGTCAAGATTGTTTGTGGTGCATAAATGTAGTGCATCCCACTCTCGACCAACTGTATGAAAAAAGAATAAAAATTACTAATTATAATAAAGATTAATAATTTATGGAAGAAAAAAAGAATAAAAAAAAATAATTATAATAAAGATTAATAATTGATGGAAGCTACCTTCCAAGCAAGATAATTCCTTGGGTCAAGGGGAACTCAAAAATAATGAGGTCACAAATTTACACTTTCTACCTTAACACTATGGGAAGAGGCAAAATCAAAATCATATTAATTTTGAAATCAATTAAAGGATGGGAGTTAAAGGATCCAAGGTTTACAAATTACCCATTCTTGTAAAAAAAATTGATGGAAGCTAAATAAAAATTAAATAAGTACAATATAGAAATAAATCAATATTAATGCAAAGTATTATATATCTACCATCTAATTACCTTTCACTTTCCTCATTCTACCTGTCCCGACCAGGACCTCCCGTTCAAATTTGTTAATGGAATTGGCATCCCAAATCCAAGGCACCTTTATATTTGTTGCTAATTTAAGAACATGTTGACTAATATACACCAAGGATTGATCTACCATATAGCCATCCACCATAGAACCCTCAATATGTGCTCTTTTTCTAATGAAATTCTTCAATGACTTCAAGTGCCTCTCCACCATTCACATTGACCTTGTGTGTACAAGTCCATGCATTTCAATCTCCTCAACTTGGTGTATGAGGTGATGTTCTTGAACATTGAAAAATTTCGGAGGTAGATACATTTTCATTTCACACATTAGCCGAGGAATTTATGTCCTCCAATATTTTATATGTTCTTTATGGATTTATTTAGATGAAAACCACCTACACATGATACAAAGAAAATCATAGGTTTCAACAACAAAGTTTATACATTGAAAGTAAAACAGATGTCGACAATTTCAACAACAATGATTTTTCATATAAATCAATATTATTTACCTCGTGTATTTTCCAAGATCATATATAACTTGTTTTACATTTTTTTCAGAGTTGTCGAGGACAGATAGAGGTAGAACATATTGTAACAAAAAAGGGATCATTAATTTTTTGAAAAGAAAACAAAATTAAAATACTAAAAGGAAGTATTACCAATATAGAAATCTACCAAAATAATTACCTTAATGAAGGTATGCCAGTCATGAGTTTTCACCCCACCAAATTCACCTTTCTTCATTAATATATTCTTTATATTTGAAGCAAATCCTGTGGGAAATTTAATTTTCCGAATGACCTCTTTTACAACATTTCTTTCCTTCTCTGTAAATAACCATGGAAGACTATTTCGGTGTCCATTGCTATTTGAATCAATCACATTTTTCATTTCATGATTGGCTTCCTGAATGTCAATACAAATTTTGACAATTTTTTCTTTGTCACTCCTTCCATTTAAGATTCTCCACAACATTTTTGTTACATTCTTCCCTATATGCATTGTATCAAACAAATGAACTATTTGTAGGTGCTCATAGTAGGGAAACCTATTGAATTGTATAGGGTAACTTTAAATTTCTTTTGGAAGCCCATTAATTCCTTGATGACAATTATGAAAAATAAATGAGATTGCAACAATAATTGTTAGATACAATAAATAGAATTTAATGAAAATTAAAATTGTAAAACATTAAAATATATGATACATAGTCTAATTGCTTACCTTGACAATTTCTATTATATTCCAACTTCCATAGGTGAGGTGTCATTCTTTGTGGTTGTATTCCAGTCTCTTCTTTCAAATTGAAAAGAGGTTTTTTTGTATTTTGATACCTATGGTTCTTTCACTTGGTACTTACCTAATTGGTTGAAATTACACATAATTTCTACCTTATATATATAGTCAACAAATAAGACAAACTAAATGCGGCATTCAAACAAATTTTGTAAGAAAATACATGGAACAATCATTGCCAACATTGTGTACTCCCTCTTTATTGACATCCAAGGAGGAAGGTTATTGTTTATAATAAAAATAGGCCATAATGAGTAAATACACCTAAGCTCACAAAATGTATTGACTCTGTTAGCTGCCAATGAAAGACGAACATTACGAGGTTCATCTTTAAAAATCGTACATCTTTCTTTGATGTTCCTAAATGTAGAACCATCTGCAAGCATTCGAAGAACGCCATCTTTACTTTTGTGTCATGCATGGTAATCCATAAAATGCATTATGCTTTGCCACCTAAACAATTGTTGCAAATGTGGAATTATCATAATATGATGTAGAACCTTGTGAGGCACCTTTTTTGTTACTCGATTAGTTTGGTATCTACCAATTTGACATTGCGAGCATTTCATTTATGATGTATATTGTTTGTAATATATAATATGATCATTTGAACATGCATCAATATCCTGATACTCCATTCCAACATCTTTCATAATGGCACACAACTCTCAATATGTGTGAGGTAAATAATTTGACGGTGGTAAGAAAAATTCACCTAACAATCTATAGCATAAAAAATAACTAGTTAATGTAAATAATAGTAATCATAAATATTGCATCCTTAATTTACACATTAATGGACATTAAAAATAGAGAAAAAAAGGTTGACCTTTACGTATAATATGTGACAAATTATATTATGTACCTTAGGATCTATGTGAGACAAGTGTTTGAAAAAACATTCAATACCTTAAAGTTCACCAACAACATTATAGCAGAGATGATATTTGTTCTTGAGCCTTCATAAAGGGGTTGTTGTGCCTTCTCAAGCAGAGGTACATCATGAATATCATCAAAGTTGTCCTCATTGATATGAGCAAATATGTCCTAGATCAATCTATTTGTCCCATCATCGGAATCAACAGTATTATTGGTGTCATCTTCTTCCATAGGATTGACTTGATATTTAATATCCATACCATCTTATACATCTTGTACAATAGTATTTATACTACTACTAGGCACATAATTTTTCGACGCCACACACCTAGGAGGATTTATCTTTATAATTACAACAATCAATAACATTAGTGTATATAAAAAATATTAAAATGAAAGAAAATTTATAAAAGACTTGATAAAAAGACATATAATGAATAACTTACCATGGGACGATATGTATACCCCCCTTCGACATGCCCATGCCTCCAACAATTGCTTTCAACTATTTTTCTTACAATTCTTATTCTACTAAATCCCCTACATTGATTTCAAGGGAAATAGCATTTCTCATCACCCTATGCCTCCAATGTCACCCTTAACCTAGAAAAATTCCTTTCATTCTCTTCAGTTGTAATCCTTGGCATTGGGATTTCCTATTACAACAAAATCCACTAGAGCAATATAATTACAATATACAAATATACTCTTACGATACAAATTCCATCAAATATTGACCCCATCTGTACTAGAGAATTCAGCCATTATCATCGTAGATTTATTAAAGGTTTATAATAATAGTAAAAATTTAATCAAGAAACCAAAACCATACATTTTTACCACATAAGCTCCAAAGCTTCACTATAAGAAAGTACTAAAATCAAACAATAAAAGAGAACTAGACCAAGACAAATTGTATAGTCATTAAATCGAATTGAGTAGACAAGTTCATATTTATTTCCTAGGCAACAATTTGTGTCCCCAAATAAAAGAGGGTCTAAGGGTTAGGGATCCAATGTGGGCATTTAAAAGGAGACAAATAAAAAAAGTATTAAAAATTTATAACCTTCAAAGTACAAAATCTGAGCTATGTAGATCAAGAATTGGATCTTAGGCAAGTAGCGCATAGAAAAAAGATGAATAATTCATGCAACGAATAATGACTAGAAAAATATTTTATAACAGTCGCACCTACAACAAAATAATCAAAATCACTCACCACCGTTAATATTCCGACGAACATTGACTATGTCAAAGTTGACCAAGTCATTGACCGTTAAACTGTTTTCAAATGGGTAGTTGGCATTTTCTAGGTGAGTCGCTAGATCAACGAAAGATATTCACAAGATTGACGGACATAGAAGTTCGTCGAAAGTACGACGCACATCAGGGTGCCAAAAAAAAAAGATTAAAATTTTAATTATTATGTCATAATTTGCGACAATATGATTAATTTTATCCTTATCGTCATATTTTTGTATCAAATATTGACCCCATATGTAGTAGTGGGGCCTGTGAAGGTCAAGGTGAGGTCTAAGTAGGTTGAGGTAAGGGTTGTGCAAGTGTATGAGGAACACTAGTGTGCACAGGTATAAGATACACATGGTTCAAAGTCAAATATGGTTTGGGGGAAGAGGGTGGAGGGGTTGGAGAGGGTCAAGGTACTAGACTGGAATCACAAGGGTGAGGTTAGGAAAGTTTAATGTTGCCATGACCGGAGTGTTAACTATACATGGAGGAGGAAATAGGAAATTTACTTGACCAAAGGGATATTGAGGATACACATTAATGCTAGGTGGAGGAACAGATGATACAGTTATGGAAGGTCCAGGAGATGGTTGCAGGTGAGAGATCGTTGGTCCATGATGAAATGACACCATAAAAACATTTGATGTACTAGGTTGGGTGACTACAAGAGGGGGTATGTAGTACACACCTAATAATATAGAATCTTTATAGACTCTCGGGCTAATGTCAGCAAGCGAAGTAATAGTTTGGTTTCCTCTGAGAGAAGAAACCACATGGTCAGGATGAAGTTGGGTTTGAGCATCGTGGTAGGTCAACTAATCGATGGTGACAAGTTTTCCATTGTGGGAAAAAATCATCTTTCATAAGACGAAAGAGGCCACTACCTTCATAGAATACATAAACTTCATCCTAACAAGATATTATAGTCCATAGGGGCATCAATAATTTTAACATCAATGCATACTTCCTTGCTTCCTAACTGTATAGGACATTTCTAGTAAAGGCCTTTAGGATGAGAGCATTGGACATAGTACACTCGAAGGGAGATCGTAAATGAGACAAAGGTATGGGGGACTATCTACTTCAAGACCTTAGAAAAGATTACGCATGTGGATGTGACTTCATAAACAATGCACCTATGGATGGTGAATTTCTTTATGGAGACTGAGATTTGGAAAGCTACAGAGGGTGGAAATTGAAAGGGTTCATCTTGGTCACTATCAAAGGTAATCGTACAATCGACCAATGGATCAAAAACACCCAAAGCAACAATTAAATCATTATTTTGTGTGGGGCATGTCTAGAGGACTTCGAGGGATAACATGGCAGTTGGAGATTGGGCCAAGTCATCAAAAATGCTATAATGGTGGGTCACCTTCCCATGGAGGCTAGCATCATTCTACTTTAGTGGAACCCTAAGACCCTTGTGAGGGATGTTCACAGTAGGGAAAGGAATCTATAAAGGTCCATTAATGAATGGAGGAGGATCATAGGGTTCAATCAGTTGTGCCTCGAGGGGCATACCATATTGGAGGGATCAAGTAGTCTAGTTGACATCGTCTAAGTCCAAGAAGAGAATCTGGTAGTTTCCATTACCAATAGGGTGGGGAGCTACGAGTGGTACAGAAGGATGGGAGTAGGAAGTATATACAAACCCTTGTGTTTGGAAAGGGTTCCTCAACATGATTGATTGTGATGAGGAGGGAATAGTAGGTTGACTATTGGCTCATTTGGCAGCCTCGGTTGCTTCTCATCTTCTACGCATCTTATGTAGGAGAGGGATTTCATGAGTGTAATTCCCATAGAAACCACAACAAGTGAAATTTTTATTAGTGCAGAGGTGTTGGTTCTTCCCCTGCTTGGGTGCATGGTTAGTACCTTGGATTTGGTTTGGGTAAGGCCAATTTCCCCCAACATTGGAATTAGGGGAGCGATTATGACTCCCTTGGGTCCCTTGGTTCTATTTTTCTTTCTTTATTTTTCCCTTATTTGTATTTTATTATGATTGGGGGGACTAGGAGCATGTTGTTATGCATACACTTGTCCTGCAGGAGGAGGTGTAGGTTGACCAAGATGGGGTTGGGTTATAACTATTGGAGGAGCAGAGGTAGTTGGTGGGGGACTAGGAAAAGGGTAGTAACGGTTTATGGAAACACTTCCACAAGAGGGGTGGCCACAAGGTGTACCTTGACCATGAGGATGGGCATGAGGTGTATGGTAAGAGGTGTTAGTGCCCATCTGGAATGAAGCAAGTGAAGAATCCTAAGAGGGGTTTTGGTATCCAGTCTGAATACCCTAAGGCCTCTTCCTCATTCGTATGAATTATCATGGAAACATAATTGGCGATGGGAGGGAGAAGGTATTCCAGGAACCAGTCCATAATGAAGACATCATCAATCTTGGCCTTTCATAGTCCATGTCTTCTACACCACTCATGGATGTGGTCCAATATATGGGTGGAAATTTGTTGGTGAAAGGTGGTAAGGATTTATATCCCTAGATCGTGATGGATAAGTAACTTAAAATAAGGTAAGAAACACCTTGGAAATGGATTCAAAGGCACAATGTGTGTTGCTAGGTTTATCAATGTACCACTTGGCAATGTCACCCATCAAGGTTCTTTGGAAAATTCTAAGTCTGAATGAGTACTTCATTATGGATTTGGATGAACACCAAAGGTGGAGAGACATCATGTAGTTGGAAGGATATTCTCCTGATTTACCCTCAAACTTGGGAATATCATATGGTAATTTGTTAGGCATGGGAGGCAAGTTAGGGTCATGATGGATGGGATCATTAATAAACTTGTTTAAATATGGGAGGCTCAACTTAGCCATCAAAGGAAATGGGTTTTGACTAGTTCTGACCATGGTGGAGATAGAGGAGGACAGTCCTTATGAAGAAGGGTTTGAGTTGCAACTGGGTGCACATGTATCTCTCAAAGGGGAGGTTCTAACTCATATGAGCTAGAACCTATGGACAGGTTAAGAAGGGAGACCTTGTTTC
>WSFP011408961.1:0-24948 GCA_009831015.1 Picea engelmannii
ATATATATATATATATATATATATATATATATATATATATATATATATATATATATATATATATATATATATATCACATGTAATTTTCTATGTCTACTCAAGATTTTGAAGATTTCAAAGTAAAAAATGTCACAGGAAAAAGTTACAGCGAAAATGTCTAGTTGACTCTTTTAAAATGGATTTCAGGATTAGTCACAAGCTTTGTCTTACCTAGACTATATATTTGAAAGTATAATGAGCCATCATCTGAAATGTGTCCCACATGTACAAGGAGATGTCTTCTCAGTCTCCAAAACGTTTCACTATGTTGGAGGAGTTGTATCGATCCTGCAATGTTGGATTCCATCACCAACTAGCGCTTCTTTGTGAGAAGGTTTGTTTCCATGCTTGACTCCTTGATTAATTAGCGTGTGTGGTTCATTCTCCTTAGTAGGATTTAGGATTGAGTCTGTGTCTAATGGAATCACATAGTTTGTGTCTTAGGATTATGTATTTTGGTTGTCTTAACATCTACTAATAAAGACTATGCTTCTAGGCATATCTATTACATCTTTTTCTATTTTATGATATATCACCTTGTTTACACTTTTGTTTTCAGAAGCTTTCATTTTTTATGATTATTTTACTTCAATTTATTTATACAAAGCTTGCCTTGGATAATTATTGTGAATAGTGTACAACTACATTTATTTTGTTTCACATTGTTTTCTTTTATTAGTTTTTTTAACTTAAACTCATTATTTCTAACAACTTGTAACCTAGCTTTTAATTTATGATAGAAACTTGTGTTAGGTTTTTATTCAAAATAACATATTTTATCTCAATTACCTAATGAATTTTTCATTAACATGAAGCTCATATTAAAATTACCTATCACCCCTAAGGCGGAAGAGCTCCATTAACTATATCAATAAATTTATTTTCCAATGAATAGTTGGTTGTGGGTATTATAGAAACATAGATTTCATTCCCTTTTATAGAAATATGGATTTTGTTCCCTTGTTCCTCTTAACCAACCCTACAAGAGTGTTTTTGTCAGATGTTACTTCTAGGATAGAATCTCCTCCAAAATTGGATTTGGATGCCAAGATAGTGGGGTGCTCATTAATACATGAAATGATTCTACTCCATGAGAACCAATTAATAGCCTTTCAAGAAAGGGCATTACACCAGCAAAATCATGCTTGGACACTTCTCAAGGTAATTGGACCTTGTTTATGTGTTGTTGGATCTTCACCCAATGTATTGATGAAAACCATTTCTTCCTACATGTTGCTCCCATTAATTTTGTCCTAAATCTGCTACAAGAAATGTTGAACAGTACTTGAAATATACAAAGGGTCTCAAACAATAGATAGGGGAGAAATTTATGGAATTAGTCCATAATTAAGGTTCTTAACCTAATGAGCCATTATCAAGACCTCTAACCATAACATTGAACATTTGAAGTGTATATTAGGCATATTAGAGGGATATGGATGCAATCAAGAGTTTTTACATAGTAGGGATGGGTCTCTATTCATTAACCATAGCCAAGGGACGAAAATAGGTTCCTTACACCATAAACGGATCTATGTGGGTCATTGTCCATGAACATGAGCGCAAACCATGACAAAGGACCTTTAGATGTGATATTTATCCCCCAAGTGGAATATAGGTACCATTATGAGGTCGTACATGCTAGGGATGGGTCTTAAGCTGGTATTTGTCATGGTTGAGGGAGGAAAATAAGGCCCTTTCACCCTAGATGAATCCTTTAGGGATCAAGAGCCATAAAAAACACCATAATCCATATAGCATTTTTTATATGGGTCATCATTGTCCTTTAAGTGAGATATGAGAATAATTATGAAATTTTTGCATCAATTATGGGTTTCAAGGACTTAGCCACAATTAGGGGAGAAATATTGGGAATTAAACCCTAAAAGAATATTTTTGGGCTAGTGCGAAATGATCGAGGCCTTGAATTACAACACAATTCGTCTAAAATGTATATTTTTCATGAGTGGGATAAGGGTGCCATTAGGATTTTTTGTGTAATAGGGATAGGTATCAAGGCCTTAACCATGATTGGGGAAGGAAAACAAGGTCATTAATTCCTAAATGAATCTTATAGTTCTTATGGGAAATATTCCTCAAACCCCCAAAAAACCTTTAGAAAGTACCTTTTTCCTTCAATAGGATATGGAGTAATTTTAGCTTACCTTTGGCCATCATTTATGATCACAACTCTCAATTGTCCTTTGAGTGAGATATGGGTGCCAATATGAGGTTTTATGCACTAGCGATGGGTCTCAAACAATGGATAGGGGAGAAATTGATGGAATTAGGCCATCATGGTTAACTATATCTTGCATCTAAATGGAATATAGAAAAGGATTTTTCTAAATCAATCTCAATAGAATTTATTCTATAGGAAGCTATTTAGAAAATTTCCTCTTCTTGACTGAAATTTTGTAGATTTTTTTCCATAGATGTCCCTTGTAAACTAGAAGAGGTCCTCTTCCCACCACTCCAATGAAATTATAATCTAACCCAATATCATGTTATTCAAAGAAGATGGTTTGGCACAGGTTAAAACCCACATCCCATTATTTCATAAAAAAAATATACTATTAAAGAAATAAGGACCCATAGTAAAATATCCTCTGTTTAATATTTGAACTTGACTACAACTTCTCCCCACCACATCAATTTATTTCAGATCATTCTGATCTCAAATAGAGCTAGTTTCAAATGAAATTTAGTGACCTATATTCTCCCTTTCCAAAAAGTTGTAATAATTTTCAGTACAAATTTCTTACAAAGAGGATTTTAACTTTATGTTTGTGACTTCCAAAATAGGCTCTCAATTGTCACTGCATAAGAAAGAATAAAGGTCTTGGTATGCTTGGCATAAAAATGGCCTACCAAAGGGACACCCTTAGTTTCACCCTTAGGTAAAACAACTAGTTCTTGGATCTCTCACTTTCCCCTACTTCCATCCTTTGGAGTAGGAATTTGTAAACATGGAATATTGAATATTGGGCTAGCTAGTGCATATGATAGAATGCACAGATCACCCTGCTAGCATATAAGAATATCTAGCTGCATTTAAAAGGACCTATAGGGAGAGAAATAAGGTCAATAGTCTTAATTTGCAACAAAAAAGTCAAATTTTTAGGAAGCTCTAAAAATATCATTCCCAGATCAGTTGAAGGGCCAAAGCTCACTCATAGTTTCTTCTTATTTCCAACTATTTTTAGTTCTTTTGAAATCAAAGTGCAATTATGGTTTTAGAAAGGCTTTTTTTGCAATGTCAACTAGTGGTGTTGGATGACCATGAATTTGACCATGGAAGTAGTTTTCTAGATTTAAAACCCAGAATATGAAGTTGAATTACATGCATGTCACTTCCTTCCTTAGGCCATACAACCCCTAGTGTTGTAATCGAGCTCTGATATGGTATGTAATATACAAATAAATTACTTATATATTAATTATTTAATAATCAACTTCCAACTAGACTTATTTTCTTCATTTAATTACATGAGAAGAATTTGAATTCTTTACAAGACTTCATCCCAAAATGTATAAGTTTTTGCATAGAATGCCCTTGAAATCGAGTCTTTATCTCTATCTTTAAGAGACCTTTTTGTTTAACACCACAATAGGGAACATAGTGTTCCAGGAATAACGTTCACTCACACTTCCCTTGATTTCTCTAATAAACCACTGTGCCCATGAATTCCCACGATCAAGGAATGTTCAGCAAGGATCTTGTATACGAGGAAAAACAATATATTGGCTATTTAATTAACAAAACATGTTTTGACATCCCTTAGTGGTAGAATTAATGATCAATAGGTTGGGGTTAATTTCTTGTCCACTAGCAAGGGATGAGAAACCTTCAATCGTAATTTCATAATCATCAAATCTATCTATATAGTGAATGTGCACAACCCATGAATAAGATTCTTATTGTAAAGACAAAAACATGAGCTTGTGATTCTGTAGTTTTGGACAGTGAGTAACTCTCTGACAATTATGTGTTCATACCATGAATGAATTCATTAGAACACAACACATATCGATCTATTTCTGGGGAGTAAATGGAACCCAAATATACCCAAGTTTTGCATAGAAAGAAAGTTACACTATCACCAAATATGAAATCTTGAAAAGGTGAATCGAACCCCTTAGAACAACAAATAAAATGTAATATTTTTCTACTTAGGTATGATCATTGTACCCCCTATTTTCATATATATGTTCATTGAGACAAACTAGGGCAAGGATCTCTCAAATGCTTGTAAAGGGATAGGTATCAAGGCCTTAACCATGATCGGGGAAGGAAAACAAGGTCATTAATTCCTAAATGAATCTTATAGTTCTTATGGGAAATATTCCTCAAACTCACAAAAACCTTTAGAAATTACCTTTGTCCTTCAATAGGATATGGGTTCCATTAAGAGGTTTTACAAACAAGAGACGGATCTCAAGTAGTTGACCCAAAATTAGGATTATATGGCCTTGGTCCCTAAATTATGCCTCAAAACACCATGCAAAGCCAGATCATTGGCCTCTTGGTGAGATATGGGCATCATTAAGATATTTTTTGTACCATGCATGGGTCTCAAGGCCTTGACCATGGTCAATGAAGGAAACAAATGATTGTAGGATCTAAATTAATCTTCTAGGGCTCATACTCCATGAATGACACTTTGATCCACCACACAAACCCTCTATATGGAATATTTGACCTCCAAATGAGATATGGGAGCTATTAGAAAGTTTTCAAAAGACATAATGGATGGTTCTTAAGATCTCAACAATGGTCATGGGAGAAAATAAAGGATATTAAGATATTAATAAAGATTTTAAATATGATTAACCGTGAAAATTCCTTTGAACCACAATAGAGGGCCTTTAGAGGGGATGTTTCTCCTTTGATTGAGATATGGGTGCCATTAGAAGGTTTTGTGCACCATGGATGGGTCTCAAGGTCTTGACCATGGTAATTGGAGGAAATAATGTGCCTCAATTACTATATAAATATTTCAATATCTATTCCATGAACAATGACTCAAAGCACCAAGGATAAAGACCAATCATGTCTTAGGTACTAAAATATGTTTTTATGGTTCATGGACCATGTATAGGATCTAAAACCATCACACAAGACATATAGTTGGAATTTATACCCCACAAGCACATATGGACGCCATTAAGAGGGTTTTCACACTAGGGATTGGTATTAGGGACCTAACCATGGTCCAAGGATAACCATTAGGGCCTAAAAAATACTTTTAAGGCTCATACTCAGGTTTCCCACCTCATCATTTTAGGCTATGAATCCAAGTGATGAAAATGTTGTTATTATCCAACTTACTCATAATTTTGAATGACATGTTTACAAGATTATTCGCCTTCTCCTTGCACTTTACATAGATAGCTTAAGACTTCACTTTTTAATTGTAAAATCCTCCTATCTTGACATAGTTCAATCCTTTAATGATTGTATTATATTCATCTATTAAGAAAGTGACTTGCACTTGGACTCATCCACACCCACTTAGAGGATTTTGAACCCAATTTTTGTCACTCAAAATTAGCATAAAACTAAGTTTGAAATAGAGGACCTTTTATAGAAAACAAAAAATAACTTTTTTAATCGCTTAGCAGAGTTCCAATATGGTTAAGTTAATTAGGAGAGGTGATGATTTCATTGTATCATTTTAGATATCTCACTATATTCTTATAATCCTGGCTAAATATATATTTGATTCAATTGATTGAAGGTATAACCAAATAGGTACTTGTCAGCTATTTCTCCCTCAAGTGAGGGAAGCTCAGGACGAATAGTCGAGGGAAATGAGACTGCATCTAGTAGATCATATGATACGCGAAGGGACCACTAGAGGTGAAAAGGTCAGAAGAAAATTCCATAGACGCATGGAATTTTTTCTTGCCAAAGGAGGATCATGCTCTTATGATGATGAGAGCATAGAAGAGATAGAGGTGCCACTCAGGTATAAGAATCTGGTGAAACAATGGGTACCTAAGGATCTGCCTCTGTTAGACATTAAATTCACTGTCAACAATAGGACATATCGCATTGCACCATCCTCCATTCATGGCCTGGGGCTATTTTTCATGGATGGAATAATTGTAAAATACAATATAGTAATTGAATTGATGGACTATGTCGGACCGTGTCACAATTATAATGATTGGATGTGGGTGGTATGGTACATGTGGAGTATGTGAAGATATGCACTAGCCGCAAATTGTATATAGCTAATAAACAATGATAAAAATAAGGGAGCCACTATCTATATTGATGGAATGCCTAAAGCTTCTAGTAATATCGCAGGGTTTATAAACAATGCACGACCCGAGACAACAAACAAGCAACCAAATTGCATATACGAGGGACGGGAACAAAATCAGGTAGTTGTGTGCGTGATAAAAAATATAGCTCCCGAGGAAGATTTATTAGTGGATTACCATTTGAATCGAATAGAAACATCGACTAATAGTGTGTGGGTACTTATGCAACACCTATTTAAGAAACCTATACTTATTGCATTATATTTTTTGTATCTTTAACAATGTTTGAAATATGTTATGGTCTTAATTTTATAATAATGTGGGAGGTTGATCGTGGAAAAGTGTCAGCCGCAGAACATGTAAACGATTAACAATTTCGATTTACACTTTATGCGAATTTATAATTTATTTATATAATGTTATTTGTGTGGCAATCAGTTTTTTGTTATCATTAACAATTATTTAAATGTTTTGGGGTTCTAATTATATTATAATGTGGCAGGATAATCATGGAAAAGGGGCAGCCACAGAACATGTAAACGATTAACAAATCCGACTTTGATTCTACGTGAATTTTATTATTTTTTTATATAATTTTATTTGTGTGACAATTAGTTATTTCATTTTTTTATATAACTGAAATAACATTGATTTTATTGAAATATGTAGTATGCATGCCATGATGATCATGATTCCTCGGACGAGGAGGATTTGTATTCATCCCCTGTTCTAATGGTAATGATTAAAAAGAAGATCATTAAAGTGAACAAGGAACTTGTTCGCTTGTTATACCATGCGGATCAAACTCCAGATGTCATAGAAAGGGCCAATATGGTTATGACACAACTTAGGACATATCGGGTAATAACCATAATTTAAAGTGATTTTTTTATGTACTGATAAGTTCAATTATGATAGTTTGTTTTTTAACTTTTACATTATATAACGAAAAAAAATTATTTCTTATATAGAGATATTTGGAGTCTGTTTAGCCCGGTGTTGGTAGTATTGGAACTACAGAGACGCCACAGAGTCCTAACACGGGTCGTCATATAGCTTATATATTGTTTACTTCTACATATTCCACACCATTAGATGGAAGCCATGACAAGCACCACTAGACATCCACATAGCGACCAAGCAATACTAAAGATGGTGACATAGATGAGACTAATGATGTGGTTGATATGGGTGCATTTCCTGAGTTAGATGTGTGACTAGCACGAGGACCCTTCCGTGCACATTTTTGGTCGATGATAATGGAATTCCATTAAAACAAATAAGACTCTCAGGTATTTTTTCATATTTTAACTATTTCATGTTGTTCATATCAAACATAAATCATCGATATTATTATTTTTGAATTAATGATCATATATTTTTGCATGTAGGAAACGACCATTTTTATAGGCACCTGGAGAGAAATACCTTGTTGATTTTTGGAGAAACCGTACGCATGAGGTGGAATTATCAGAATTCCAACCTCAAAAATGAACTTTTGGATTATCTTGAAGGTATCTTTGGAGTAGAGACCTTCAATAAAAAAACGGTCGTCACTGCAGTGGGTGAATATTTAAAATATACGAGGGATGTGTATAGAATAAACTTGGCAATCAACCCTAGGTATGAGCGCCCTCCATCAATTCCAGATATGGAGTGGAAGGCGCTCATTGATAATGCAAAAGAAAAGAAATTAAGAAAAACAGGAGAACAAATCACTGGTACACCAAGGTAAATCACAATATTTTGATTTCAATGCCTTTAATTTTATTTAGATCTAAATAAAAGTGCAGTATATAACATACTTGAAACTTTTGATGATAGGTTTCCTGACACTTCGAAAGAAACCAGAGCAAGGATTTCCAAACATGACCAGCACAGGCTAGGCCAGGGCGGCTACTTGAGGTTATAGTCACGAATCGTAAGATCCCAGACATATTAACAATATTATTTGTATCACCTTACAAATTTCAGGTAATTGCATCCAATAACATTAAAAATACATAATCTTATGCAATGCAGGGCGATGACTTTAGAACTGAAACCACGGAGGAAGACCTATGAATTGGTTACAAGTGTGACTATAAATTTGTCATTGATCATAGGAAAAGCATGGGGTTGACCCCAAGATCCAGTTTTCGGGATAAGGTAAATATAAATCAGCCCACATTAACTTTTCATTACTTATAAAATACATAAATGTTTGATATCGTCCGTAACTTTAATGTCTTACTTTGTTTTAATCAGGGGAGCAACATTATCAACGAAAACATTAGTACTGGACAACAGTGCGTTGATAGTGCATTGCATCCAGAAGATCATGGTGCTCCTGATCATCCCCATCCCAGTGGGGTGCAACCTGGCGATGTTCCTGTGACTGAGGCCCATGATGGTAAAATGACTTTATATTAATCATATACTTAAAAATTTCGTACTTATAAATTTTGTACTTCTAATTTTTATTACTTATACATTTACAGTTTTTTCCTTATATATTGTGTTATTTCAATGTCATACAATGTCATGGTTGAGCCTCCTTGACCTGAAGATCAGGAGTATAGGTCATCCATTCCAATGGTTCCCACTAATGGACCGGGTAAATAATTACATTACAAAGTTTTTTTTAATATTAATGAACTACTTCAATGATGTTTAAAAATTATCCATATAAATTTAATATTTTTTGTTTTTGTAGGTGATGGCCCCTCAAATCAACCTCCACGTTGTGGGTACGAGACTAGGCTTGCTCGACATGAGAGGACTGAAGCAACATCAGATGTTGAAGATCCCCTAGAAAACAAAGACATGGAGGCTGATGACTTACTTAATAACTGGACTAGAAAACTAAAGAAGACTAAAATAAATTTATGATGTATAATAATTTGATAAGATAGATCGATGTATATTATATAGCTAGTATATTTGGAACATATTTTGGATAATAAATCTCATTTATAAAAACTTTTTTTATGACATATGCATTTGAATGATAAACCTCATTTATAGCTTTACAATCACTTTTTATCAATTTTGAATATTTTTAATGCACATTTTTTATTAGAATATAGATTGGGTATTGAGGAATTGAGAGCGATGTGAGGAGGATGGGAGGGGAAGGGAGCATGGGAGTTTCCACTTTCACGAGGTTGTCCCTGTTCAATAGGGAAACAATTATTGGAGTCGTTTATTCTTGGAGAAAACCTCTCTCAATCCAATGGAGCAACAACATAATCAATGTTGACTTTGTTGTTGCTCCTTTAGATCGATGGAGGTTTGCTACAAGATGGGATGGTTCCAATAAATTATTCTCAAAGCCAAGATGAGCTTATTCAGGCCGTCGCACCTGAGATGGACATTCTTTTGATATATAGTGTTTGTGATATGTGATTTATAATTGTTGAATGATTACATGTTTAGAATAATAATCGCAATGAATCTTTCTACATTTTATCAAGTTAATTAGTTATTTATCAGTATAACTATATTTTCTTGTAGTCTTGTGTGAACAAGTTTTTGCATGTTTCAGAAGTAGCAATCAAGAATAAGTGAAAGCACTTCAATCTATGGATCTACCTCGAACATAGGACCTCAAGTAAGTTCATCATGTTTTCTTTCTCAAAAGTTAGTTACTTTGATCATATTAGTTACAGATTCTTCGATTATCATTATTTTTATTTGTTACATATAAATAAATTTATATTGTATGAGTCTCCTCATTAATGATGCCATCCAACCTAATATCCTTCAAGTTATTCATCTTTATAGATGTCTTTGTTGATATTATGGTAGTTGCAGGAGGTATTTACCTCCACGTGTAACCCTGACGAGAATAGAATATTCTGGGAAGCAAGAAGAAAACCTAAAGCATTAAACTTAACTCTAGAAGACAAGTTGACTCAAGGAAATAATTAATATTAAGTATTTAGCCTCCAGAATGAGAAGTTGGCCCAGACAGCTCAGGAAAATAATATAAATACAAGTAGTCAGACCTCATTTTGCATACACAACTCAGAATTTCAGCTGGGAAGAAGTGTGCACTGTAGAAACTGGGCAAGTGCACAAGTCTGGGGAGCCGTTGTAGCCAACAACTGTCGCAATCTGTATTCTTGGTTTAGGCTCGAAATTTATGTTGGTTATGGTTGGACTTTCTGATTAGTATTGGTTATCTTTGCTTGATGCATTATCCTTGGTTGGCGATTGGTTTTCTTCCGAAATCATTCTTTTTCAAGGTTAAGGTGCTCAGGGGTGGCTTCAGCCTATGGTTGGGTGACAATATTGTTATATTTTCTATGGTTAAACGAGCACATCCATTACTTTCTGATAGGTTATGGGCTCACACTATCTTCGGATAGTCTAACCGCTGGACAATTAGGAGGATTTTCTCAGTTACAGTTGTAGTGGCAGCCAGTCTTTACGGCAGCAACGAAACCCTAACCCTCTTTTTGAGGCACCTTAAGTGTAGAGATTGACCTAATTTCTGGATATACTAGTGTTCCCTATCCTAGCGCATCTCCTGGTACTCTCAGCAAGGTAAGACGTCAAGTTTGAATTTTTTGTCAAAATCAAGGGTTGACCAAGTCAAAGCAATTATGACTTACTATGTGAAGTTAGAAAACAAGTTAGAAGGGGCTTCTAACTTCAAAGCATGGAAGACAATGATTGACCTCGTCCTTTCTAAGAATAAAGTGTTGTATATCGTGAAAGGAAAGATCGCGGAACCAGAGTTTGAAGAAGGAAAAGAGAAGGAACCTTAGAACGTTGCATTTATGGAGAAGTTCAAAGACAATGACATCAATTCCATGAGTATCATCGTGGAATCTATAAGATACCACCTGATATCCTACATCTCCCATCTTGACTCATCTAAGAAGATATATGATGTTGTAACTAACCTCTTCTCAGTCAGAAACAGTGGACAAGTAATGTGAGTCTGAAGAATGGACTTCGTGACATGAAAATGAATGATGATGACAACATAACATCATACTTTGTGAGAATATATCAGTTAAGAGATCAACTACAATCTATTGAAGAAATCATTTCAGAGAAGGAACTGGTAAATATAGTACTCAATAGTCTTCCCAAGACATGGGATGCATTTTCCGCAAGCATGAACACAAGTTAGGAGTATCCCACATTTGAAGAACTTTGGACTTGTTGTGCACAAGAAGAATCAAGGATTAGCTAAAAAGAGAAACCCCAAAAGAAATACAATGATCAAACCTTCACAATAAGGTTCAAGAATTTGAGGAATAAAAAGAAGTTTGGCTCAAGGAAGAAACCAAATCAAGAGAAAGATATGTTAAAAATACAATGCTTCAACTGTCGAAAATATGGTCACTACAAGAATCATTGTCCCAAGTTAAAGAAAAGGAAGGAAACACACGAAGCATCGGTTGTCAAAGAAAGGGAACCCTCAAAGAAGACCAAGTAGGATAAAATAGACTTCTTCTTCGAAAACAAGGTAACAATATTCTTCATAGTTCTTGTACATACCATTTTTACATAGTTTTTGTACATATCTTGCATATCTATTTCTTAGAATATAAGATGTTCAAAGAGAAACAATACCTATGGAAGAATAACAAGATAAATATTGTTATCACAATGACTACAAGTCAAGCAATATAGATGAAAAGATGAAGTACATTGACAATCCTTGGTAACAATTCATGTGGAAGCTGTTACAGCTGCAAGATAAGCCAAAATCAGAATCAAACTTGAAGAAACATGAAAGAAGTAAAAACTAAAAGAATTTAGCAATCAAAAGGAAAAGACTTGTGACACTTTGCAAAAGGCAATAAGGATGCAGCTAGAAGCATGGACTCTCTTAGATGGAGGGAGACGATTATATAATTCCAAAAGAAGAGCATACATCCATGCATGAAGCAAGGATTAGGAAGGAGATAATCCTAAATAATATGATCCATCAAGGATTATGAAGTATATATCCATGTTCCCATTGATGGAAGCAGCCATGAAAAGCATCACGTGTTCAATTTGACTTAAGAAGAAGTCTTCTTCTAAAAGAAGCCTTAAAGTATCCATGTTGTCCATCCATGTCCATGATCTTATGATGAAAGGAAGAAGTTGGAATCTTCAGGGCATGGAATCTATAGAAAAACTCCATGGACCCAAGAGCTAAAGAGAAACATGAGGAAGAACATGAAGATTACAAGAGAGAAAGAAAAGCCAGAAAAATGAGTCATTATATCAAGATTTACAATACTTCCATGTTGGTCTGAACCCACTAGAAGCAATCAAGCAGAAGAAATAGAAGTTGTGATGAAGAATAGTGCATGGAGGACTTATGAATGGAAGCATTACGAGATCCAGAACTAAAGGTTATCCCAGATGGAGGGAGAATACTATGATGATAGATTGTTCCAGTAACCATACATACCTCTACTCGAGCCATTATATTCTATGAAATATCCATGGGTTGGAGTTTACATCAGATGAATGTAAGGATTGTTCTCCTCAACAGAGTAATTGAACAAAGAAGCGTATGTAGAGAAATCTCAAGGTTTTGAGGTATACCAGAAAGAGACTCTTGTATGTAGATGGAAGAAGACAACTTGGTGCGGAGCCTCCAATGCACAATAGAAGCATGGTGAAAATTTTCTATAACAGAGATATTGTATCAGAACGGTTACTCATAATTCCAAAATGATGGATTGCTAATCCATGACAAACACTCATGATGACAGAAGAAGTGCCACTTGGATATGTTCCAGTTTGAGCCTCACCGCGCTGACATGAGATAGCAGGAAACAAAAGAGATAAATCCAACCATGATATATTGTAATGATCAAGAGCTATATGAAGCCTTCAAAGAAAACCAGTGTTCCAAACAGATCGAAGTACATTGAGATTGAGAATTACATTCTCTATGATGAAGTCCAGAAAAGAGAAGTGGTTCTCCAATATATGTCCATAGATGAGCAGATAAAATATATTTTTGTAAAGCCTCTGTCCAAGATGAAAAAGTTTGCATACTCAAGAAACAAGTTGGAGCTCGTGGAGACGACTTCCTTATTAAAAAGGGAAGAGATGACTCCCAAGTTGGGAGGAAGCACTGATGTATTACTGGTTTATGGACAATCATTTTTCAGTTCAAAAAATGGTCTAGGATGAGCAGTTCCTTTCCAGTTCGAAAATTGGTTTGAGATTTTTTACAAACATGCATTTTCCAGTTTGGAAAATAGTACAGATCGGACAGTCATTTTCTTAATGAAAATGGTTAGATAGATTGTTGATGTACCATAGACAGTGATTCCCCTTGTGGCCAATGTGGGGGAATGGTCTACAACAATATTTCTTCTTGACAGTCACCCTCAGTGGTGGTCAAGAAGAATGGTCCGGCTTGTTGGGCAATCATTCTTTCGAAGTTCACAGTTGTGAGCAGTTTCAAAGAATGGTCTATTTTGGAGGTTGGTGCAGGACAGTCATTCCCTAGGGCATACTCATTCTCTCCATGTTGCACTTTTTTTAGTGCCGGAAGAATGGTCCAAGTTCAGCGATCAAGGACAGGAATTCCCTAGGGCAGACTCATTCTCTCAAGGTTTCACTTTGTTTAGTGTCAGAGGAATGGCCCAGATAGGTGACTGGTCCAGGCTCAGAAATCATGACAGTTATTCTTCTATGCTTGAGAAGAATAGTCCAGTAGCTCATGGTTGATGTTTTACCTTCTGAAGGCAGATGCTCTTCCATATCTCACAGATGTGAGTGGAAGAATGGCCCAGATGACTCATTTTATATCATGACATTTTTTTTCTGTGCAGGTTGATATCAGATGATATGATTGCTATGGAGAATGTATGTCTCTAGACAGTGGATGTATGCTACTGTGGTGGATATGTTCCACTGGTTGTGACTATGTGTCATTGATTAAGTAGTTGTGTGCTACTTGGTGTGGTAGTGTACCACTGGATTGTAGTTGTGTACTACTATGGATAGACACAGTTGTGTTCTATTGAATGACATTGTTTTGATTGCCATGTAGACTATCAGTAGTGTTGAAAATGATGATCGGATAGATGGATGGTCAGTGTACTAATGGACAGACATTCTCCAGACGGGAAATGGTCCAGGACATTTATTCTTCTAGGACGTATGTATGGATTAGAAGAGTAGTCATTGTATCCCATGGCATGGCTTCCAACATCTGTTGGAATAGTTATTCTTCAAGGACATATGCCCGGATTAGAAGAATGGTTCTTGTATTACTCTTTGGAGTAAGTGACTTATTCAACATCATGTCTGATTACTCAAATGGAGTATGGTTTCGAGAGATGATGCAGTTGATGTTGTCAGATGACATTGATAGTGATGATGGTGCTTGTGATCTAATCATGAGATAGTATGTACAACTATGATGATGCTACCGATTGAATGGTATGTTTGTGCTCAATACCATTGCCTTCAATACCTACTTTGTTAGGAGGGAGTGTTGATATTATGGTAGCTGCATGAGGTATTTACCTCCACGTGTAACCCTGAAGAGAATAGAATATTATGGGAAGCAAGAAGAAGACCTAAGTCATTAAACTTAACCCTAGAAGACAAGTCGACTCAAGGAAATAATTAATATTAATTATTTATCCTCCAGAATGAGAATTCGGCCCAGAAAGCTCAGGAAAACAATATAAATAAAAGTAGCCAGACCTCATTTTGCACACACATCTCAGAATTTCAGCTGGGAAGAAGTGTGCACTGCAGAAACTGGGCAAGTGCGCAAGTCTGGGGAGCAGCTATAGCCGACAGTTGCCACAATCTGTATTCCTGGTTTAGGCTCGAAATTTCTGTTAGTTATGGTTGGAATTTCTGATCAGTGTTGGTTACCTTTGCTTGATGCATTAGCCTTGGTTGGCTATTGGTTTGCTTTCGGAATCATTCTCTGTCAAGGTTAAGGTGCTCGGGGGTGGCTTCGGCCTATGGTTGGGTGACAATATTGTTATATTGTCTATGGTTAAACGAGCACATCTATTACTTACTAACAATCTCCACCACTAACATATAACTAACAAATCCATATGTAGGTTATAAAAGCTCCCTTCTTGATGGTTTTATAAATTACTATTGGTATTCCTCGTGAATCCCTTCAACTACATTGCACACCTTCATGTTCGAAACCTTCTTCTATGCATCCTACCCTTGAACCTATCTATTGTGCACCATCCTTAGTTATGCCTTGCCCAACCTTCATTTGTGTTGACTTCCCCTTACATATCGTGTTTTGATATTGCTCATTTCTCCCTTGCATACATACGTCAAATCTAACACATGTTCACACATACTCTCCTTTTGTGCCTAGATGCACAAATGCCTTTTCTCCTATCAACAATGCTCTTACATCAAATTCCCCTTCCCAATAAAACTAGTGGGCCTAAGTGATTATAATATTGAAGCTAAAATACATGTGATGCAAAGGAATTTTTCATAAATGTCATCTCAAATGGCTTCACCAATCTCCTTGACTGGTTGAATATTAGGGGTATAAATGGAGAACTTGTAAATGGAAATAAATACAGACATGCACCTATAACCTAAAGCTATGTTGAAATCCTAAGTAACAATAGTTATCATCTTTAGCAGTCTTGATTGATATTAGTCCATGTTTGAGGAGCTCAAAGAGAAAGGTAAGGTATCTATATATTAGTGAGTTGATACCCCTATGGATAGGGAATTCCATTCTTTGAGTGATACAAAAATTGTACTAATGGGTTTTTACTATTCATCCCCTTTTGGGGGACAATGATTTGGAGAGTTTTGTGGATCATTGAATTGTTATGAGTAGATGAACTAGGGAATCAAATATTTATAAGTTGTCAATGCAAGGCTCCCAAGAAACGATGAGAACATGGGTATCTCAATAACATGACCTTTGAGCCATGATCTTAGCTAGCTCTGAATTTGATGTATTTTAGCTCTTAATAGTTTCCTAATAGCATAGTATAAGTAGTTGTTTTTCTATCCTAATCATTTTTCCTAAGGTTAGGTAAAACTTGTAAATTTTTACCTAAAGATTGCTCATTTTTCTTCATATTTTGATTTCATCTTTCACTTGTAAAGTTTTGATAACTTTGGGGCAAGGCTAGGTAAAACTAGTCCAACCTTTTTCATAATGTTTCCAATATTTCAAGAAATGATATGAATCTAATCTGTCGATTATTTCATTTGAGGAAGAAATAAAAGCATACACTTGGTCATATTTGTTGTATTTTCATCACTTTTTAAAACTTGAACATCCTTAATAGGCTATGTGCAGTATAGGACATAGGTTGTCAATAATATTAACTCTCGTATTTAGTGTGTTTCAAGTCGTATCTCCTATGATGCATGCCTCCCTAAATTTTCATATATGTTATGAATTATGTTTCTATGGGGGGCATATAGTTTTGGTGTTGATGGATTAAAATGACCCTACATGGATTGATTTTTCTCCCTTCCTAAAGTTCAACATAGGCCTTAATTAAAAAAATTATGCTATGTTTGGATATTGTATTTTTATGCATTATGATTAGGTGTTAAGATGATGACATATGCCTTAGGGATCTATAGTTGAGAGGGGGTAGCGAGAAATAATAATCCACATTAACTACGGTGAAAGAATTAAGTTGGTGACTCAAGTAACAATTAATTTATAGATTATGTATTTGTCAGATATGTGATCAATTTGAAAGAGAAGTTTATCATATTTTGTGTGGGTTCATGTTCATTCCTTTAATGTCAATATTAATGTATGTATTGAAGTTTGATCCATTAGATATTTTGTTCATCTTAATATCATTTTTTTAAAATACTCAGATCTGATCGCTCTCGTGATAACCATTCTCGTCGATGGTATTGATAATTCGTCGACGATATTGAAACTTTGTCGCTTGGATTCATCTCGTAGGCAATGACCTAAGGTCGTATTTCGTGTGACGAAAACTTTCGGTCGTCTTTCGTGCGACGACATCTTTTGGTCGTCTTTCGTGCGACGACATCTTTTGGTCGTCTTTCGTGCGACAACATATTTCGTGCGACGACATATTTCAGTCGTCTTTCGTGTGACAACATATTTCAGGTGTCTTTCATGCGACGACATCTTTTGATTGTCTTTTGTGCGAAGACATCTTTTAGGCATCTTTCGTGCGACGACAACAGTACTACACCCTTAGGTCGTCTCACAGGAAACAATATCCTTTGGTCGTCACAATTTCCACGACATGTGATACGACGTTTGGGGGGTCCAAGATTCGTTGTCATCTCCACGAAAGAATGGCGCGCATGCAAAAAAATTACCATCGTAAAATGACCTAAATTTACTAGTGTGACTTCTCACACCCACCCTCTTACATGTGTTAATGATTCGCTTTGAGAACACTTAATCAAAAAATAGAGTTTAATACATAATGATAATAAATTTCTAGAATATGGGTTGAATAAATAGATATGGGTAATTCCCCCTTGAACCCCTCTCTTAAACATTCTCATAGACCCTCCCCTCTCTTGTGGATTAATTCAACTCCCATCTCTGTCCATGTCCCCTTAGTAGCTGACATCACACTTTATTATTAAATTTAAAATACATTTTGCATATACATCATTTTGGTCGTAGCCACACATTATATCTAATTTAAGCATTAATTAAACATGGGATTATAGTGAGGATGTTACATTCCCCCTCCCCTACAATTGTGTGTCGTCCTCGGTGCACATTATGTCGATATACATATATACACAAATTTGCATCACAATACCCTAAGAAATAAATTTCTTCAATTTCGCAACTGCAGCAGCAGTTCCAACCAAAATATCTTGTTCCTCTCAACCCATGAACTTTACACCATTCATTTATAAAGGCTAACACATGGAATGTTTCATTATTTGATTAGGTCCCTCATCGCATGTCGGCTAGGACTCTAAGATGTGGTTCCAAAACTCTAACTACTCAAAATTGAGTCGTGCATTCAGTTTTCTTCAAAATTGACAAAAAATTGTGGGTATTCTTCATGCATGTTTTCTTTGTGCTCCCATGTAGCATATTTAGAATTGTAGCAAGTCCATTGAACCTTTACCAACCCTATGGCTTTGTTCCTAATCACTTTGAATTTTCCATTCAGGATGCATATTGGTTCCACTCGGAAATCTCCTTCGTGTTCCACCTGGATCATATTCCAATCAATTATGTGGTTAGGGTTGGTGACATATTTATTTAATAATGATACATGAAATATATTATGCACTCTCATGGATGCATACAACATTAAAATGTAAGCAATTGACCCTATCTTTTCTAAGATTTCAAAAGGTCCACAATATCTTGTTGCCAACTTCAAACATCTTCCTAATCTTAGCAAACTTATTTTCTCCTTCACTTTTAAAAACGCATGTTTGTCCACTTTAAAATCTCTAAAAGCTATGTTCTTGTCTACATAATTTGTATTCCTATCTTAGGCAGCCTTTAAACTATGTTTGATCTTTGTCATTTTCTCTTCAATTTCCTTCAATGGTATGGCCCAATAATAGCTATGTCTACTGGATTATCCCAATTCACTAATGTGTTACACTTCCTTCCATACAGTGTTTCAAACGGACTCATTTTCAATGAGGCTTGATACCCATTATTGTAAGAAAATTCAAGTAAATGAATGTAATCCTCCCACTTTGATGGTTGATCCATCACATACATTCTGAACATGTCTTCATTTTTTTGTTAGTACTCTCTATTTGTCCATCTAACTCTGGGTGATACGTTGTACTAAGATTTAAATTTGTTCCAAATCATTTGAACAAACATTTCCAAAAATTGGATGTAAACTTGGGATCTCTATCTGAAATTATTGTCGATGACACTCCATGTATCCTGACAACTTCTTTCATTAAAATATCTGCAATATTTGTTGTCTCATGTGTTGTATTTACTAGAATAAAATGTGTTGTCTTAATCAATTTATCCTCCACCACCAAGATGGAATCACGTTGCTTCATTGTTCTAATTATTTTTGTAATAAAATCAACTGTGACAACTTCCCACTTTCATTTTGGAATGGAAAATGGTTGTAGCATCCCTGTTGGATGTCTATGTTTTGTCTTCACTTTTTGGCACTCTAAACATCTAGCTATGTAATTAGCCACTTCGTTCTCCATTCCTTGCCAAAAATATTGGCTTATTACAGTTGCAATTGTCTTCTGATATTTTGGGTGCCTAGCATATGACACATTGTGAATTTCCTTTAGCACTGCATTTTTCAGCTCATTAGATTTCAGTACATATACTTTGTCTTTGTACATGAGAATTTCATCTTCTTTCAGCTCGTAATAATTAAATCTTTGTTGTAAATTTTTTTGTTGTAATTTTTCTTTTATTTTTAGATATTGTTGATCTGAATTTGTTGTTGCAATAATTTTGTCTTTCAAATCAATCATGTACATGTTGATGGCTACAATATTCATTTCATGAGCTCTCCTGTTGAGTGCATCAACCACTTGATTTTTCTTGTCTTTTATACGCTTCATTTCAAAGTCGTATTCACTCAGAAATTTTAGCCATCTAGTTTGTCTGACATTTAGTGTTGGTTGTCCAAACAAATTTTTCAGACCATAGTGGTCTGTCCTTAATTCAAATTTCTTCCTCATAATGTAATGTCTCGACATTTTTAATACATGTACAATTTTTGCTAATTCCAAGTCATGTGTAGCATAATTCATTTCATGCTCTTTTAATTTTATGGACTCATATCATACCACATGAGTTTTTTGTGTGAGGACTCCACCAATTCCTTACTTGCATGCATCAGTGCACAGAACAAAATCTTCATTTGAATATGCAATATTTAGTATTGGCACACTTGTCAATGTCTTTCAGTTGTTGAAATCTCTCTTCGCACTTGAAAGTTCATTCAAATTTCGCTCCATTCTTTTGCAAAAAAATGATTGGGCTTGCAATTTTTGAGAATATTTTTATGAATCTTCAATAATAACCGGAAAGACCCATGAATGAGCTGACCTCTGTGACATTTCTTGGCGTTAGCCATGTTCTAATGGCCTCTATCTTCTCAGGATCCATTGTTACCCCTTCTGTTAAAATTATATGCCCCAAGTAGTGAGTCTTCTTTTGATAAAAGATGCACTTACTTAGTTTAGCATACAATTTATGCTATTTTAAAACTTGTAACACCATTCTTAAATGTTGTTTGTGCTCCTATTTTAACTTGAGTAGATGAGCATATCATCCACGAAAACAATTACAAACTTTTCCAGGTACTCCCTAAACACTCCATTCATCATACACATGAAAATAGTTGGCGCATTTGACAGTCCAAATGATACTACCACGAATTCATAATCATGCTCGTATGTTTTCCTAATGTTGTCTTCTCTATATCTTCTTCCTTTTTCCTCACTTGATGATAATATTATCTTAAGTCAATCTTGGAAAATCTTCTCGCACCTTTCAGTTGATCAAATCAATCATCAATCCTTGGAAAAGGATATTTGTTATTTATGGTGACCTTATTCAGCTATCTAAAATCAATACACAGCGTTAAGGTTACATATTTCTTATTCAAAAAAAGAAATGGGGCCAAGGTGACACACTTGGGCATATATACCCTTTCTTTAACAAGTCTTCAAGTTGTATCTACAACTCCTTCAACTCTGGTGTGCCCATTTTGTATGGTGTCTTGGACATTGGGACAACTTCTAGCACCAAATAAATAGAGAAATCAATGTCTCTCTTTGGTGGCAGTCCTGGGATTTCTCCAAAAACATCTTCAAAATCCCTTAAGATAGAGTGTTTTTCAATGTTTTCCACTTTATCTATGGTTGTTTCTTCCATATGGGCTGCAAAAATCTAGCATCCCTTCCAAAAAATCTTTTTCGATTGCATAGCTTAAATTTCCCTAACAACAACAGTTCTTGGAATGCCCTGAACCTTACTATGTTTCCCTTCTTCATCAAGACATGATATTGTCTTAGGAACTATGGCTAATTGAACAAACCAAGATTTTATATGCTTACTCATTTGCAAGTGAAATCTTTCAACAATGTTAGAGTTTATGTAACCATGGCTAGCTCAAAAATCAATTAAAATTGCTATGGGTTGGTTATCAATTTTGCCTTCCACTTCAATCATGGGAGATTGATATTTAGTTTTCTTGTTGTCCAAGGCTGCATAAATCCTTGACATGGTTCCTCCCATGTCTCCCATTATTTCAGCCTCCTGAATGTTGTGGACAATCCTCGTTCTTTCACCTTTGTGAGGGTAGTCCCTATGCAAGTAATTTCTCTCACATCCCCAACATTGTACAAGATGATGGCTTGGCCTTTTCCCAAATGAATATGTTTTCTTGTGCTCATTTTGGGCTGACTGACCTTTTTGATTTTCTTGGGATTTGTTCCTGAAAAATGATAACTTAAAACCTTTCTTCCTTTGATCCGTTTTACCCTTCATCTTGTCATTCCAAGATTTTTGGAAAACTGATCTTCCTCTGCTCTACTCATAAAGATATTTTACTCCCTTATGGATTCCTCCAAAGTATTTGGGGTTATCATATTGTACCTTATCACTATAGAAAAAGGTTTACCCACTTAGAAACCTTTGAATTTTGAATTTCCCGTCCCTTATAAAATCAATATACTTCGACAATTCAAAGAACATTTTTTCATATTCATCCATTCTCATGCTCTCCAACTTGAGTTCAAATAACTCTTTCATCTTCCTTTCATAATAATGTTCAGACAAATATTTATCTTGGAAATATCCTTTAAACTGCCTCCATGATATCCTCTTCTCATCAAGGTGTTTGACTTGTTTAAATTGATCCCACCACATGGTTGCATTTCCTTGCAAGTGGTAGGTTGCAATTTTAGCTTCTACCTTTGAGGGGTAATCATGCAAATGAAAATATTTCTTCATTTCCAACAATGAAGCCTCAACCTCTTCTTCCTTTCTATGCTCACTATTGAAAGTTGGTGGCTTGATTTTCTTAAGTTCACCTTGCAAGATGTTTGTCACATGCCTTCTTCTCTCCCTCCAGATAGGAGACGCACTTGGGTTGCTCCATGGTCCTGAACTTGCATGAGTTCTTCTAGTGGATTTCCTTGGAGAATGATGGTGTATGTTCATGCTTCTTACCTGTATGTCATTCCCATGATCATCCCCTCTGTTATGGGATCAAGATGTTTTCACTTGTCTAACACTAGCTTATTGCTTGGTGTTAGAGTCTTTGTTAATTTTCTTATGCAACATATTCAAACTTTGAAGTATATATTCATGAGCCTTCATAATCTTTTCATTATCTTCCCTATAGCTCTACACTTCTCTATGCATACTTCTCATAGTGACAAGCTCATGCTTGTCCCTTCTTCCATTAGACCATGTCTCAACATTTCCCATGTTGACATTCATACCTCTAATTTCTTCCTTATCGTAGTAAAACCCCTAGGCATCTTCCATAAATCTAGCCCTCATATAAGAACCAAAGTTGTTTTCATGTACCTCTAATTTTGCAAGAAATGTGCATGTTGTAATTATTGTTAGAACATGCATAACATAAAACATTTCATCAATTAGAATACATATTATTCTTCATCTCAAATTACGAAAAACAAAATACACCAATTCAAAATCTGAGTCTTTAGACACACTCCTCTCTAAAACAACTCTCCAATAATTAATACTCATGCCTCATTCTGAGTTTTGAGCGAAAAGCTACAACATTAACATGTTGCAATTTTACACTCATTTACTGCTACAGAAATCTCTTTATTACTTTCTGAGAAATTTTCCTGCTCAAATAAAAATTTTGGGTGGATAGATGTCTTCTTCTTCTCAAGAACTTTCCAACGACTATTCATTTGCTCAAATCCAAGATCCGATCTGAAAATTATGATCCACAAAAGCTTATGTTAGAATATGATGGATGTGCTCATTTTACCATAGAGAATATCACTATTGTCACCCAACCATAGGCTGAAGCCACCCTTCGAGCACCTTAACCTTGACAGAGAATCACTTCGGAAGCAAACCCTAGGATAAATAGCCAAACAAAGGGTAGTGCACCTTTCTCCAAGGATAGTGCACCAAACAAGAGCTGATCAGATAGTCCAAACCATAACCAAGAGATAGTCCAAGCCAAAGTGTAATATTCTAGCTACAGCAACTGCAACGACAACTCTCCTCCAAACTTGTGCACAAACTGGATAACTGCAGCGCACACAAGTGAGCTCTGCAGTTCTGAGATGCCTGCCAAAATGAAGACTGGCCTCTTATATTTATACTTATTCTGGCTAACTGCCTGGACCGACTTCTCATTCTGGGTGCCTATTTACTTAGTATATAATATTTCTTTTGGCCGACTTCTTCTCTTGGAGGCTAATAACCTAATACAAATTATCCTCTTGAGCCGACTTGTCTTCTAGGGTTATTAGCCAACTCATTTGGGTTTATTCTGCTTCCCGAAATATTCTATTCTCGTCAAGTTCACACGTGGAGGTAAATACCTCCCGCAGCTACCATAATATCAACACTCCCTCCTAGCTAGGGAGGTATTACAGGTAATGGTCTTGAGCACAAACATACCATTCACCCAGTAGCATCAACATAGTTGTATAGACTATCTCAAGATTAGATCATGAGCACCATCATCACTATCAATGTCATCAATTGCATCATCTCTCGAAACCATACTCCATCTGGGTAATTAAACATGATGTTGGATAAGTCACTCACTCCATAGAGTGACATAAGAACCATTCTTCTAATCTGGACATATGTCCTAGAAGAATAAATGTCCTGGACCATTTTCCGTCTGGCAAATCTCTGTCCATTGATCATCCATCTAGCTGATAAGCATTTCCAACACTATTGATAGTCTTCAAGGCAATCAGAACAATATCATTCAATAGAACACAACTGTGTCTATCCATAGTAGTACACAACTACAAACTAGTGGTACACTACCACACCAAGTAGCACACAAATACTTAATCAATGACATATAATCACAATCAGTGGAACACATCCACCACAGTAGCATACATCTATTGTCCAGAGACATACAGTCTCCATAACAATCATCTGATATCAACCTGCACATAAAACATTGTTATGATATAAATTGAATCATTTGGGCCATTCTTCCACTCACATTTGTGATATCTGGAAGAGCATCTACCCTCAGAAATTCAAACATCAATGATGAGCTATCTGGACCAATATTCTCAAGCAAGGAAGAATAATTGTCCTGATTTCTGAGCTTGGACCATTCCCCACCCTGGGCCATTCATCCGACACTAAACAAAGTGTAACCTGGAGAGAATGAGTCTGCCTTAAGGAATGCCTGTCCTGATTGTTGAACCTGGACCATTCACCTATCTGGGCCATTCCTCCGGCACTAAACAAAGTGCAACCTGAAAAGAATGAATATGCCATAGGGAATGACTGTCCAGACCATTTCCTAAGGAAATAATTGTCCTGCACCAACCTCCAAAACAGACCATTCTTCGAAACTGCTCACAACTGTGAGCTTCGAAAGAATGATTGTCCGGCGAGGCGGACCAGTCTTCTTGATTGACCATCAAGAAGAGAGATTGTCCTAGACCATTCCCCATGTTAACCACAATGGGAAATCGTTGTCTATGGTA
>ML860216.1:5817-19087 GCA_009831015.1 Picea engelmannii
TGCAACTACTAGTCAAAAAAGAAAACAATCGAAATGGTCAACCTGCTCAAAGAATACCAAGACATGTTTTCCAGGGACTATAAGGACTTCAAAGGTATGGTAAAAAAATGGGAGAAATGAAGATCGACCTAATGCCAAGGGCCGGATCTATAAAGAAGAGACCAAACAATCTAGCACACAAATATAAATAAATTGTGCAAAAAGAAATTGAAAGAATGTTGGTAACATTAATCATTTACCCTATTGACAAGTAAAAATGGGCCAACCCTATGGTAGTACAGATAAAAAATCCTAATCCCAAAAAATATAGAATCTACATCGCCTTCGGAGGGTTGAATAAAGTTACACTTACTGATCATTTTCCAACCCCTTTTACAAACAAAATTATAAACGAAGTAGCAGGACACGAATGTTATTCAATCACAAATGGAGTTTTGGGCTACAACCAAGTGCCAATTTCTAAGGAAAACCAAGATAAGACAACATTTGTCTCGGAATTCAGCTCCTTTACATACAAAGTAATTCCCTTTAGATTTAAAAATGCTCCTACTATATTTTCTAGGATAGTAGTTAAAGCATTTCAAGAATATATCTATAAAACCATGGCAATATACTTTGATGATTGGATCTGTTGGAGCTTCCTTTTCTAAGTGGTTGAAATATAATTCTTAAAATCAAAAGTTGGTTTTTAGGTTGTCTTTTACTTTATGATCTTTACCCACTGAAAGCCTCATACCCCGACATGCGAAGTAGCGATGGCCGCTATAATCCTAAGTCACTATCACTTAACCGTTAAGAAAGTTTATTACTTTTATTACCTCATTCTCTCGCACTTCAGGAGTTACAAATTGCAAGGTTCCCAAACTCTGATATGCGAAGTCGTGAAACGGTTTTAAAATTTTACCTAGGTTGGTGTTAGGGGTAAGTCACTTTAAACCCTAGTTAAGCACCGTCAGGGTTTCACGACTCGGTGATCGCTCTCCCAAAAAACTATACCTTTGTAGCCCCAAGTCACGAAGTCACAATTTTTATTAATTAAGCATGGGTTAATTAAGCGCTTAAGTCATATCACGTTTTTTCTTTTTAAACTAAATCGCATCATCGTTATTTCGGGTTTTGGGGGCTTAAAGGGTAGGAGTGAATTCTCCCAATACGGCAAACGCCGAAAAGGGGAAATTAAAGAGTAAAAAAAACTTAATTAAAGGAGCTAAGTAGGATTAATCGATATACCAATGAAAGTTTTAACACGCACCGTCTACTGAGTAGTTTTAAATGTTTTTTGCGTTGATTCATGCTATGACTCGTCAAACAATTATGGCATTTATTTGGACTACAGTGAGGTGACAAATAGTAGGATCTCGTTTTTACTGCTAAATCTTTCTTTAAGCGATTTGACCATTTTGTTCACAAGGACACCAGGGTTTTAAATGACTAAGATAAGGGGTTTGTTTCATTATTTCAATTTTATTTCTATTTTGTGCACAGAGCTTTTTCATCAGGATAAATTTTGTCTGTATTTACAATTCTTACTACAGGAGATCTTCATACAGAATTATCTTTCATGGCTCCATGAAAGGCGTTCAAGGCAGCTGTTGAAAGTTTAGGTCAGGGCTCCGATGCTGTTTCTGATACTTCACCCCGAAGTATTAATACTGTCAAAACCTGGACATACTTCTCTGACATTCTTCAGTCCGAATCGGTGAATTGTACAGATGATTCCAGCGATAATGAGAAGGATGATTTGGCCAGCAAATACAAAATCGTCATTCAGGCAGAAATGCACAAAATAGTGGCAAGACCACGACTCCTCCCCTATTATAATATGATCAGATGGGTGCTAGACCATGTGGATATCCCGACCATAACTATTTTCAGTGAGAAGAAGGTGACGATTGGGACTTTTAGACCAGAAAATTTGCAGGCAATGTATCAGCTATCACCCACACCAAACTTTGCGTACAATGCTAAGTTTTTGGAAGGTTTCAAGGAGAAGGAATGTGAGAAATATGGCATAAACTTGTCCGATCTGATCAGGGATTGGATTTTGCACCCCGCAAAATTCAGGGTGGATTCTAATGGAATTTATTCAGTCTCCTCCTTAGAGCCGCCATTCAGGTATATAACAATGATGGCCTGTAGGTTGTATGGGAGGGAGGACACCACATACTTTTTCCTCCTGTGGGTGCCTCTGATTCATACAGTTTCTAAAGGGATTTCTTTTGATTGGGCCAAATTGTTGTCGGAAAGTTTAACCAGTCGAATTACCGAATATTGAGCCCAAAAGGCGAGTGGGAAAGCAACTTCATCTTTCATGTCTGCCTACATCATGGATGCCATTTTTTTCATTACGCCTTTCCCTCTAATGAGCTGGAGTTGGACTCCATATAGTATAGAGCCTATCCATGTCTACCACTCGAAGATTTGGGAGGATATCAGATAACATCATGACCAGCCTAAGCAACATGGAATATTGGTATCTAGAGACTGAATTTTCATATATCAGGGTTTTTGGCACCTCTGTCCCTCCATATGCCCTCCCGCTATTCCTGCCAGATAGTATATTGTGTTGTGAGATCACCAAACAATTTGTGCTCGGTTAAATAAGCAAGGATCTCAAAGGAGTATCAAAAAAGGTATGGCCACCCTTCCCTATTCGTATCGGTGCATATTCCTTGTTAGATTTTGGCCATGCCAAAGCTGAGGCTATGGCTCTGGAAGAAACGAAGCTGGTAGACATTGAGTTCAAGAAGCACGACCCTAGTAAGGTTGTGAGCAATCACCTGGCAAGTTTAAGCCTGAAGAGGTATGAACACGAGGATTCCTCGCATGACAAAATATTCTGGGGCGCGAGGTCCTTCGCTAAAGTCCTAAGTCAGATTCAAGCCTTGCCACCTGGAGACATGACTGAATTTTTAAAATTTTGGAAACACCGACAGAGTTGTCTCCCCTAGATTTTACAAGGTGAAGCCCCAGAGCTTCCAGTTACAAAGAATATGGGGAGCCAAAGGTGCAAAGGACTCGAGTCCTAGGAGGGAGAAGGACCAAGGGAAAACTAAAGAGGATGGAACCTCAGAAATAGGAGCCGAAGTCCCCTAGAAGTAGGAAGGAAACCCCAAATTGGGTGCACCATGTAAGCAGGCCCAAGGCCAAGCGAAGATACCTTCGCAGGGATCGGGCGACTCACTTTCGCTCATGCCAAACGATCCAGTTATAGAAGTCACCCCGAAACAAACATCCAAGCAAATCATCAGTTTGATTGTTATTGTCACACCCTTGCAGTTCACAAAGGGGAATCTTGACGCGGGATGGATTTTCAATGAAGAACTGACGCTTATTTCTGTAGAGAAGATGCCTCCCAATGAACTTTTCTTTGAGTAGAAAAGAAAGTCCATGGTAAGGAAAGGATTTTATCAAAAAGGGAGCGTAGTAGCTAAAAAATTTAAAATCATGACAGATGGGAAGGCCACAAAAGAGGGAGAATTTGTAGAGGAGATAGTTGGGATGCTAGGGGCTTATGCTACAACCAATCAGTACTGAGTTGGGACTTTGATGGCCCATTTGAAATGAAAGAACCTCCTGATCAGTAAACTGGAAGCTGAGGTGGCTACTACTGAAGCGAATGTTAGAAACGAGGTGATCAGGATCCTTGAGGAAGCCCGAACAACAGACCTACATGAAATCGAGAAGCTCAAGTCCAACCTCAAGCAGGTGTGCCAGTCACCGCAAACTATCCAAACAAAAATAAGCCAGCAGGGGCAACAGATTATAGAGTTGCAGGCAAAATTGGAGGTGGCCGAGAAACAGTTTGTAGACATAAAAGTGTTCATATCGCAGGCCGTCGAAATTCAACATAAGGTACTTATGGCTCAACAAAAATTGTTGGAAAAGGTGAGAACCATTTCTGGACGATAGAGTAAATATTAGGAAACATTTCTTTGAGAGAAAGAGAAGTCGGGGTAGCATGGGTCACTTTCCAAGACACTGTTATAGCTACAACGAAGATAGAGATGGTCAGCAGCTCAAAATTATCCATCGCAGAACAAACTAGAGGTAATATCTTGCTGAAGGTCTGGGAGCAAAACATATCAGAAAGAAAGGGGAGATATAACGAAGTAAAGAATTTTTGTGAGGAAATGTTCTCTTTAATAAGTAAAGGTTTGCTAGACCTTGATAAGGAGAGAATTTCTGGGACACTGGGAAAAATCAATATAGCTAAACATTTGTTGGACATCAAAGAAAACATGCAGGAGCAACAAGTGGGGATATCCCAGATTAGCCAGGTTGATATGACCCAAGTGGATAAATGGCTAGTACATCCAAGTTTACAATTATTCTCCATCATCACAGAGGACTGACAAGTGGGAAAGAATTTACCACAGCTGGCAAAGAATTGTTACACTCTTGAAGCAAGCGACCAAGAGGAGCCTTCCAGGTTGATAGCCCAGTTGGTGGAGAGGTGCATCACTTGCACCGAGCAGGAGAAAGGGAAGGCTTCTGGTGTCAAATAATGACAGATGTCTACCTTTTCTATTTTTAGAACCCGAAGAGTAAAGAAAGGAAGGTGCTCTACCCGCATGAAAGAGGAAAAAAACAAAGAAGCAAAATGCTTAAATTCCCCATTTTGTAACCTAAAAATCCTGGAACGATTGAGATCCGAATGTTTAGAAGTTTGTATAAATATGCATTTTGAAGTGAAAAAAGGGGCGGGACCTTTCTTGGCCAATTGTAATAGAGACTTTCTTCCTCTTGAAAATTAATACAAAGCAATCCAAAGATTCTTGATTCTATGAATACTGAGTTATGAGTTTTGTTTTCTCTGTTATCTTATACTAAGTTTCATTTCACATATATATTTCTGATGAATGCTTAGCTACAATTTAGTGCAACTTCTACTATGGTGACCAACTTTTAGTCGTCTAATCGCTTGTAGTTTTTCCTCTGTATCGGATATCAGTAGGTACAAGACCTATGAACTTTTTAGATCTTTATATTCTATGCTTCGTCAGATTACTTCTTGCCTTTTTTCTTCTTCTGTTTATAGGGCGAGATTCTCCCTTGATAGGAGCCCCGCATTGTCGATTGCTTAATGTTTTCTCACATTTCATACACGATTCTTTAAAAAGTTAACTCAGTTATGGGAGAAGGCATTTGGTTTGTGTTCTATCTTTAACATCAAATTTCAAAAGTTCTCTTTTATACGGTTAAAAAAGAATTGAAGTGGCATTTTAAACCTCAAACTTTCTTTTCATTTTCTGTTCCTCCATGACTGTGCACTTTGCAAGACAGTCCAACATTGAACCTGGCCTATCGGATCAAACCAGCATTTCTTTGAATCTATTTGACACCATACTTAAAACCGCTGTCACCCGGGTCAAACTCGAACGTTCATGGGCCACAATTGAATGGGATATATGCATCCAGGAACATTTAGAAGCGAGACAGAGACAACTTAGAAATCATCCTTAGCTTCCTTTTCCCGAAGGTTGATTTTTTCCCTTTTCTATATTTTACTCACTTTTTGGATGCCTAGACCCTGTACTTTTTAGCCTTAAGTATAGACTTTGGAACAACATCTTTCTGGCACCGTTGTCGGGGACCGAAGTTACGAAACCTTTTCCCTGGGAGAACGACATTTTTTCAAGTTTCTACCCTTTGATGGTGAAAAAAGGGTGAACACCTTCTAAAGGATTTTTCTTTTATCATTCACTTGGCGAATTCATGTTTAAGTAAGCTGGCATCCAGTTGAAGTAACACCAAACAAAACCCAGATGGTAAACAAACCACGCCCATTTCCAATCCCAAAAAAATACTGAAAAACAAGAGGTTCCCTTAAACCAACCACTGCGATCTACCAGCTTAGGCACACACAACCCAAATCCAATATTCCTTTTGAACCTCCAACTTCACACAAATCCCCCCCTAAAACCCCCAACCCAACTTTATCTCTCCCCGAAATCTCATCGACTCTTCAGTTAGATTTCCTTACCTCACCGAGTCTCGAGGAGTATACCATAGACTCATATTCTACACCCACGGGTTCCCCTGATTACATCTCTTGCAAGTCCTAGGAACCAAGTCCTCGCATCCCTTTTCACCCTTCTTCAGTTTTCTCATCTCTCGAAGAAGCTAAAGACTCACTTTTAGTGTTCCAGAACCCTCTGTATAACACACCGTTATCCTATCCAATAATATCAATGGCGGTCGTTGGAGGGGGAGGTGGAGGGGTTTTGGGAGAAGGAGGTGGAGGGGCTCTAGGAGGAGGAGGGGGGGGCCAAGGGCTGCCCCTGCCTTTTAGAGATTTCACCAAAGTAGCTACCAGATATGCACCTCTGGTACTGCCTGTCCCTCTTCACAACCTTCCTGAAAACTACATGAAAAACTTACCTAAATTTACAGGGGAAGGGGACCTGACCGCGACAGAACATATAAATTTCTTTTATCAGTTTGCAAATATCCTAGGTCTCAAACACGAAGATGTATATTCGAGGTTATTAGTTCATACTTTTGAAGGACAGGTACAAGCCTAGTTTTGAAGTCTACCCGCAGGTTCAATATTATCCTATGATGCCCTAGAAGACGCGTTTCTTAGACAATGGGGCGAAAGAAAAGACCATTTGTACTATTTGACCAAGTTTGGTTCTTTAAAAAAATAAAATCAGAAACTGTTATGGAATTCATTCAAAGGTTTAACAAGTTATATAATAAGATCCCAGTCGAAGTTAAACCATCCCAACCTGCAGCCAAGGTAACCTTTGCGGGAGCCTTCAAACCCAATTTCGCACTTCTGTTGAGAGAAAGGAGAGGGGCTACCCTAACCCGAATGAAATACAATGCCGTAGATATCAAATCTAACATGATGGCTTCGGGCAAATTAAAAACAAAAATAGAAATGGGAAACCGAGAAACCGAGAAACCAAACGTTTTAGGGAACAAGCAGGACCCTCAGGGCCTAGTAGATCCTCGGATGATAAAATGGATGATATGGCTAGGATAATTAAATAGCTATCAAATAATATTTCTGGAATGGAGCTAGATCAATCCAAGTCAGATCCTTTCATTAAAAGGGAATTCAGAAGAAACCCCAACCCTCAAAATCAACAAAGAAAGATTAAAAACGAAGACCAAAAAATTCAAACTCCTTTAAAAAATGAAAGTTTTATAGGAGGGAATGACCTGCAAGGTTTCAAGAATCTGGAAGAAGACGTAAACAATTTGGGTGATGATTTCACACAACCTAATTTAACTAAATAAGATTACGATAATTCCATGAACACAGAGAAATCGTCAAATAAAGATGACGGCATAAACAACACTGATGTTTCTGTCTATCAAGAAATGACCGATTCAATAATGGTTGAGGTCCAACATAAGTACAACCTGAGGCCCAAAAACAAACCTGTGTCGACTCCTCAACCCAAGAAAATTCTTCCTAGAGGAAAAATATACAAGCCTGCCCCAAAGGAGACCGAGATACTTAATAGAAAAATAAAAGAGGTAGATTCACATAATCCTAAAGTAAAGGAGGCTGAGACCCAAGCAAAAAATATAAGACAACTAAAACATGTACATCGGTAAATAAACTCATGGAAAATTAATTAGCACAAACAAATAAGTTATAAAAGAAGGAGTCTGAGGTTTCAACCAAAGAAAAAGACAAAGGTGGGGGAGGTTTCATCCTTGAAAATGAGATAAATAAGATCAAAATACCAATCCCTCTGGTCGAATTAGCAAAGAATCATGTGTATCGAAAGCAGATAACCAAAATGATAGGTTTTTCGGATCTAGAAAGTCACTCTGACGTGATAAACTTGGAAGATGATAAGCCTAATATCACTTTCGGTCCACATTTCGAGGGTGCCAGAGACACCATCGCTCCCTTCTATATTACCCTGAATGTGCATGATCGACTGTTGCATAATTGCATGCTAGACTCTGGAGCCTCACTTAATGTGATGCCCAAGTATATCATGGACAAACTAGGCCTCTAGATCACCAGGCCTTATGGATATCTCTACTCTTTCGATTCAAGGAGATTTAAGTGCATGGGTATGATAAAAGATTTAGTAGTCACTCTTGCACATGTTCCAGTGAAAAGCGTCCCGATGGATGTAGTTATCGCTGATATACCTCTGAAGTATGGATTGCTACTATATAGGTCATGGGGAGCCAAAATTGGGGGGTCTCTTCAACTATACATGAACTACGCCATGATTCCTGTGTTTGGTGGACAATTTACTCGACTATACAGAGAAACGAGGTTAGCGTACAAAGTGAGGGACCCACAGAATATTAACAATTATCCTATTTATGTTGGCGATCAAGATCTAGGGAATTGTATTTTTTCTTTTGATCATGGTGTAAATAGTTGTACATATGACAATTACATAGATGAAAATGAATCAGGAAACGTAGACAAAGATATGTATAGCACTAGAATTTGGAAAATGTTTTTTTACGGTGCCTTGTCATATGAAGGAGAAGGTGCAGGAGTATTGTTTGTAGGACCTGGAAATGAATTTGTTATCCCTTTATCTTACAGGCTTCAGTGGGATATAGAATACACCAATAATGTATGTGAGTACAAGGCCCTAGTCTTAGGGTTGGAAGCTGCCAGGAAGTTGAACATAAAAAACTTGGAAGTATACGGAGATGTAGAGTTGATAGTCAAACAAATAAATAGGCAATACCAAGACAAACACCCAAGATTGAGATCTTACAGGAATTTCACCTGGGATTTAATAGAAAATTTATTCTCGTCAGTAAATGTTCATTTCATCCCATGCGCTGAAAACCTGCAAGTTGATTCATTAGCTAAAGCAGCCTCAATGTTTTCCCCCCCTACAACTTTCAAACTAAGGTACCACATAGAGGTGAGGAACATACCTTCCATACCAAACAACATCCAACACTGGCAAGTGTTTGAGGATGATGAACAAATCAGGAAGTTCCTCAAAATGGTGGACGACTTCGCCGAAATTCACATTGACCAAGAAAACCAAAACGACCACACATGGATCATGCAAGAGGGAGAGGATCCTTAGGGGTTCCAGGAAAAGATCTCTAATCATCGCATGTTAGTTTTAAAGAACAATCAGATTCCAAAGGGACTAATCCCTCTGGAGAGACTGTTTGACCAAAATAATATGCCCTTGAAATATACTTTTCAACCCCAACCAGAAGAGGTTGAATACTATGACATAGGAACCAAAGAGGAGCCTAGGATAGTAAAAATATCAAGGTATCTCCCTCATGAGACAAAAAGTAAATATGTTGATCTACTCGGGTAGTATAAAGAGGCTTTCGCTTGGCTGTACGAAGAGCTGAGAACCTATGAAACCACTATGATTGAACACAAGATACCCCTAAAGTCTGGTGTCAAACCTTTTAGACAAAAACTCATAGAAATCAATCCTATTTTATTGCCTGTGGTCGAAAGGGAAGTCAAAAAACTCCTGGATCCAAAAATAAGCGTACCACTCAGATACTCCGACTAGGTAGCAAACCTGGTCCCGGTTAGAAAGAAAAGTGGGGAGATCAGACTGTGTGTTGATTTTAGAAATCTAAATAAGTCCTCCCTCAAAGACAATTACCCTCTACCCAAAATGGATCACATTCTAGAAAAAGTAGTTGGGGCAAATAGGATGTCGATGATCGACGAGTTTTCTGGGTACAACCAAATTGTTGTCAACGAGCATGATAAAGAAAAAACATCCTTCACCACCCCTTGGGGTACATTTATGTATGACAAGATGCCTTTTGGTTTAATGAATGCAGGTGCTACTTTCCAATGTGCCATGGATATCGATTTCATAGGCGAAAGGGACAAATTTGTGGTTATCTATCTTGATGATCTAACCGTTTTTTCTAAATCTGATGAAGATCATCTGATACATCTCAAGTAGATGTTTGAGAAATGCCACAGTTTTGGTTTGTCCTTAAACCCCAAAAAGTCTCACTTTGTTATGCAAGAAGGTAAACTCTTGGGCCATATTGTGTCTCGATATGGAATTAAAATTGATCCTAAAAGAGTTGAATCTATAGACACAATAAATATCCCTAGGAATGTGAAAGATATTCAATCATTCTTAGGAAAAATAATTTTTTTGAGGAGATTTATCCCAAACTTTGTTGAAATCGTGAAGTTGATGACATATATGCTAAAGAAGAAAAAAAAAGTGAAATGGACAACAGAAGCCAAAGCATCATTTGCACGCATCAATAAGGTTATAAGCGAGGCACCCGTACTAGCAAGCCCTGATTATCTAAAGGATTTTTTTATTTTCTCGTTCGCCTCCAAACACACACTTGCCACGGTACTCCTCCAGAAAAATGAAGAAGGTTTCGAGAAACCAATAGCCTTTTTTAGCAAAAGTCTTAGAGACATTGAAATCAGATACGATATAATGGAAAAGAAAGCATATGCTATGGTGAAGGTTTTAAAGGCTTTTAGAACCTATGGTTTACATTCCAAGGTAATTGTGTACATACCCACCAGTTCTGTAAAAGACATTTTGGTTCAGTCCGACAGTGATGGGAAAAGGGGATGGTGGCTTGCTAAAATTCAAGAATTTGACCTGGAGATAAAATCGACGAGACTAGTATAGGGACAAAGTTTGGCTAAGCTCTTAGCCAAATCCAATTTAAGAGCCCTTGGGATAAATGGCCTACAGGGATGTGAAGAGTGCATGGACATGAATGAGCTCGATGAACAAATAATTGCCATTATAATCGAAGAGAAGTTTGTCTCGTCAGATTGGTATAAAGACATAGTGTCCTACCTACTGACCTTGAAATGCCCGAGTGACTTATCCCCATCTAAAGCCAGGATGCTAAAGCTACATGCAGTGAAGTACTGTATATCTAAAATCCAATTGTATTGGAAAGACCCACTAGGCTTCATGTTGGTTTGTTTAGTTGAATCAGAAACAAAGAAGTTCATAAATGAATTTCACGAAGGAGTGTGCAGAGGACATCACACCTGGAGGGAAATGGCTTATAAGATCTTGAGGGAAGGATATTATTGGCCCAAACTATTCCCAGATGTCAATGCCAAATTCAGAGCCTGTAACCCTTGCCAATTGTTCACAGGCAAGCACAAACTCCCAGCGCTATCGTTGGTTCCATTCAAAACTAAAGCCCCTTTTCAACAATGGGGACTAGATTTTATAGGCAAAATTAACCCTCATTCTAGCGCTCAACATAAATAGATCTTGACTGCTACAGATTACTTCACCAAATGGGTGGAGGCTATTCCAACTAGAAAGGCAATGGATTCGGTGGTAATGGATTTCCTAGAAGAGAACATTTTGTCTAGATTCGGCTGCCCCCGAAAGATAGTCACATATAACACCCAGGCATTTAAATCTATGGCTATGGTCAGCTTTTTCCAAAAGTACAATATCGTGCTCGGTCATTCCACGGAATATTACCCCCAAGGAAATGGGCTAGCCGAGTCTTCAAACAAGAGTCTGATCTCTATAATTAAGAAAGTGTTGAGCAAAAACAAAAAAATCTTGGCATGTGCATTTAAAATATGCTTTGTGGGTGAATCAGATAGGTACAAAAAAATATATCAGCACTTCTCCTTTCCAAATGGTATACGGGACCAATGCAGTGTTACCTATAAATCCAACACTTCCCGTAATGAAACTTTGGCAAGATGAGAAAGAAGAACCAAATTATGTCACGAGAAGAATAAACCAGCTGATTGAAGTTCAACAGCACAGGGTTGAAGTGGACGAAAGGCTGCAGAAATACCAGGACAACATGAAAGCGTTATTTGACCGTAAGGCCAAGGATAGATAATTTATCCCCGACGATTTGGTTTTGAAATGGGATGATAGGAAGGAAGACTCGATGAAACATGGTAAATTTGATCATATCTGGTACGTACCGTTCAAAGTCACAGCTCTTGAAGGGAAAAATTATTTTCTATTAGAGAATTTGGATGGTAAAATCCTCAATGCCCCTGTCAACGGGCATTATTTAAAACACTATTTGCAATAAATGGTTTCCAAAATTTCCACTGTATATACCGGTTTGTGTTTGTTTTTTATTTCACAATTTTTCTTTGGTAAGTCTACTTTCATCACAAATAAAATAGGTCAGTGTTTTTTCTAGAATTAGGGATACAAAATTTTCAACGCATTCAATTCCTTTATAGCCCTGATACTCTTTGTGTTTTTCCCTTGCAGGATCCCGGCTTGCAGCCCAAACGAGAGAAAGGAATAAATAGACGGTCATATATCAGAGAATCAATTTGCCAAAAATAGGTCATAGAAAAAACTTTCTGTTATTTTAGAAGAGAAGGAAATGGTAAGGAAAAGGTACGAGTTTCAGAGATGTCTGTTTTTCAAACAAGTATCGCTAAAGTTCCATGACGGTCTCATAAGTATGTTGTTTTCGCCTGATATGTCTTTTAAAGAATGACTTCTTACTCTGGGTACTAAAAGTTTCACCCGAATAAATATAAGAGGTAATTAAAATAAGTAGAGGGAGTAAAGCGTCTCCGAGAAAGGGTTCCAAGAGTTGGGTTTAATCCATGACCTCTATTTTTTGAAAAACAGGCATTTCTCTGTCGCCCTTTTTCTGTCCTCGGATTTACATTCTTAAAAACCAGACACCTTTCTGTGTTTCCTACACGGGAAGAAGATGTGACGTTTTAGCTTTGGAAGCTGGAAAATAGATCTTAAAAAGAAATCCATCCCTCATAACTCCTCGGTCTCCTACTAAATAAAGTTATGCGTAGGTTGATCCTGACTCTTCTAGGTTTTTTAACAGTATTCGAAGGATTGGGGCTTGCTCGAAGGAAGACCCTTGGAAGTAATTTTTCCCATTTTCCCTGTGGGCTAAGGTGTTTTGAAAGTTAAGAGAAGGTTGGTCCTGAGTAATCAAAGGAAGTTGAAAGAACCCCACTGCGAATATTACACAGATATCATCCCTGGTATGCCTTATACAAACTTATTGCCCCCACTTCATGTTTTAAAAAGTAAAATATAAAATAGATGGTGAAAGGAAATTCATATTTGATTGCCCCCATCCAGTCCAAGAATATCATGAAATGAAATTCATAAATAATTTCCCTCGTCTTATCATTTAAATGCATAATTACGATTCGAAGTGGTGAAAGGAAATTCAGTAAAAAGGGCCAGATAACTTCACCGGGGTACTGAACAAGATTGTTGGCAGTGAATAAATATATGAGATATCTGTAAGGCTATCATACGTAATTTTCACTCTACTCTGGTAACTAGCCTTTTCAAAACCGAAT
>ML860217.1:1023-15835 GCA_009831015.1 Picea engelmannii
TTCATAGGGACATTTTGGAGAGAGTTGTTTCGGTTGGTGGGGACAGAGTTGACACCTAGCACCAGCTATCACCCTCAGACAGATGGGCAGACTGAGATTGTCAACAAGTGGGTTGAAGGGTATTTGAGGAACTATGTAGGAGGACAACAGAGAACATGGGTAAAGTGGTTACATTTAGGAGAACATTGCTACAACACCACCTTCCACATGTCCATTAGTATGACACCCTTCCGAGCATTGCACTAATATGATGCTCCCACTTTGGTAGACTTGGTCTTTGGGGAGAGCAGAACTCCCAAGGCCAAGGATTGGATCATAGAGAGTCAGGAGATTCTCAAGTTGTTGAAAGAGAACCTGCAGACGGCGCAAAACTGATAGAAGATAAGTGCGGACAGGCACAGGATACAACGCAGCTTTGAGGTTGGAGATTTGGTTTTCTTGAGACTCCAACCCTACAGACAGTCATCTTTGAAGAAGAGTGGGGCCGAGAAACTCAAGTCCAGATTTTATGGTCCTTACAAGATCATGCGCCAAGTAGGCGAGGTTGCTTACAAGCTAGAGCTTCCAGAGGGGAGCAAGATTCATAACGTGGTCCACGTGTCTTGCTTCAAAAAGGCAGTGGGACAATTCATTAGCACATTAGAGGAGATTCTCCCATTGGATGAGGAGGGATAGTTGGAGTTAGTTCCGAAGGAGGTTTTGGAGTTCCGGGAGAAGAAACTGAGGAGCAGGGTCATCAGAGAGTGTTTGATCAGATGGAGAGGGCTTCCAGTAGAGGACGCTACTTGGGAGAGCGAGCCGGTGTTGCAGCACCCTGGACTGGTATTGCTTGAGGACAAACAATTTCGGGAAGGGAGGACTGTAATGTTTCTTTCCAAATAGGAGCTCCAGAGAGGAGGTTTACTGGTCTAAACCACCCCGTTAGACTATATCCAAGGCCAAAGAGGGGTAAACAGGGTTACTAGAAGTCACTCCAGTTACAGGGGTTATATTCAAAAAGTGACATTGAGCTAAAAAGGGTCAAAAGCGCTTTTAAGTCATTATGAGCTAAAAATAGAAGTCAACAGTGAATTAGGGTTTCAGCAGTGATTTAGGGTTTTGGAAGTCAACAACAAATTAGGGTTCCAACATGATTTAGGGTTTTGGAAATCAACAACGAATCAGGGTTTCAACATGATTTAGGGTTTTGGAAAGCTATAAAGGAAGGGTCAGCGACCTAATTCATTCATTATGTAGATTATGACTTGTCATTGAGGAGAAGAGGCGCATCTCAAGAGAGATAGTTTAGTGTATTCTAGGAGGAAGACACCAGTGGGCTGATTTCGATGTTGAAAGACACCCCCTAGTCACCGGGAAGATCATCCAGGTCTTCCATCATTCTTCATTGATTCCACAGTGCTCCCATATTCCAGGTATTATCTTTTAGTTGCTTATTTGTATTCCGGGTAAGATCCTATTGTCTTTTGATCTAGCCGAGTGTTGTTATTTTATTCAGCCGCAGTTGCTTATTTGTATTCCGGATAAGATCCTTTGTCTGTTGATCTAGTCAAGTATTGTCAATTTATTTAGCCGCATTCGACCATTTTGTAATCCACAGAGATATCATAATACAAACTTTGCAGTCCTTTGTCGCGTTTATTATTTGTATGATCACTTATATGTTGTAAACCTTTGATCCTACACACACATTAGCAACGTTTCCTAGACTAACCAAGTCAGGAACATTATAACAGCTTGCCACGCTTGGTGCAATATACTCTGCTTCTGATGTACTGATTGCCAGTGATGTTTGCTTCCTGCTCAACCACGAGATCATGCTTGATCCCAGACTGAAACAACATCTGGAAGTACTCTTTCGATCCACTGCACTCCCTGCCCAGTCAGAATCTGTATATCCCTGCAGTTTCACATCTCTACTTGAGACATATCTCAATCCATATCCAATTGTACCAAGAAGGTATCTCAACATATGCTTTGCTACCATCCAATGTACCTGTCTAGGTTCAACCATGTGTTGACTCAAAGTATTCACTGCAAAGCATATGTCTGGCCTGGTGTTAACCAGGTACATTAAGGATCAAATCAATTGTCTGTACATCGTGAGATTCACCAAATCTGAAAATTTGTCACTCAAGAGCTTCAAATTTATTGTCATAGGTGTGGTCATTGACTTGTGGTCCATCATCCCAAATTTCTTCAGGATCTCAACAATATATTTTCCTTGGCTAAGAAAAATCTCATCTGATCTCTTCCATACCTCCAATCTCAAAAAGTAATGCATCAGACCTAGATCCTTCATCTCAAACTCTAAAGCGAGCTCTCTCTTACACCCATCAATAAGCTTTTCGTTTATTTTCAGAAATAGATCATCTACATATAGAACCAAGATCAATGGGCATCCATCCTCAACCTTATAGTAGAGGTTAGGATCTGCCTCACTCTTGGTAAATCCCAAGCTCATCAAATATCCATCTATCCTGGCATACCATGCCCTGGGTGCTTGCTTCAGTACGTACAAGGCGTTCTTCAATCTGCACACATGGGACATCTTCCCATGTATCACGAAGCCTTGTGGTTGTTGTATGTACACTTCTTCCTCTATTACACCATTCAAGAAAGCAGTCTTGAAGTCCATCTAGTGTAATTTCCATCCCCATTGCGCAAGCAATCGCAATGATTGATCTAATGGAAGTTTATTTTGCTACAGGAGCAAAAGTTTCGTCATAGTCTTCTCCCTCTTTCTAGGAGAACCCTCTAGCCACAAAGCTTGCATTGTACTTCTCTATGCTGTCATCTGCAGCATGCTTGATCTTGTAGACCCATTTGGAAGTCACAATTGACTTCCCTTCTAGTCTCAGAACGACCTCCCATACATCATTCTTCATGATGGACTGATACTCCTCCATCATAGCATCCTTCCATTCTAGCTTCTCAGCAACTTCTTCAAAAGTGGAAGGTTCTGAATCAACGATGTTGCTCATTAGTGCCACATAGATGGAGAACTTATGTGGTCTCTTGCTCTCTCTAAAGGAGCCTTTGGGAGCTGCATGTCCTTCAACTTCCAACAAGGTGTTCCGCAGCCAAGTTGGTCTCTTCTTGGTAGCCACAACTTCTTCTCGTATATCTACATGTCTTTCTGATTCTACCATATCATTCTAGATTTCTAGGATAGTTTCTTCAAGTGTAGAGTCTACCATCACTGCATCTTTGGGAGCCTCTTAGTCTATTTGGTCTTCATCCATGTAGATTCCCTTGATCTTCTGAAGACTCCATCTTCGTCAAATGTTACATCTTGGTTGATCTCGATCTGTCTCTTCCTTGGAATGTAAATTCTATAGGCCTTCAAGGTCTCACTGTATCCAATGAATGTGCCCTTCTTTCCTAAAGGTTCTAATTTCGTTTTCTTTTCCTTGGGAACATGTATAAATACTAGACAACCAAAAATCCTCAAGTGACTGACTTCTGGCTTCTTTCTGGTGAACATCTCTTCAGGTGTCTTATTCCCCAATATCTTATGAGGGCTTTTGTTCTGCACATATACAACCATACTGGATGCTTCTGCTCATAAATGCAGAGATAGGCCCTGGTCATGTATCATTGCTTTTGTTGCTTCTATGATGGATCTATTCTTTCTTTCTGCAACCCCATTCTGTCGGGGGTTGTAGGGAGTTGTAAACTCCCTTCTAATCCCTGCCTCTTGGCAAAAGTATTTAAACTCCTTTTGAGGTGTACTCACCTAAATTGTCAGATCTCAAAACTTTAATCTTCTTCTCAGAGAGATTCTCAACTAAGGCCTTGAACTCTTGAAACTTGTTAAGGACTTCATCTTTTGTTTACAAGAAGTAGATCCATGTCTTCCTGGAATAGTCATCTATGAACAACACATAGTATACAAAGTTGCCAAGTGATGGCACCGTCATCTGTTCGCATACATCAGAGTGTATGATGTCCAAAATACCTTTGGATCTGTTATCACTGCTTGTAAAGATTCCCTTGACATTCTTGCCAAGTGCACAACCTTTGCATATGTTGAATTTGAAGTAGCTGCAAGAGCCATTCTCCGGGAGGATGGCAAAGACCCTAGATAAGATCTAGGGCCCCCCAGTGCACTCCTAGGGATTTGGTTTGGGACCAAACAGTCAGTGCCATGGCAAAAGACCCTTGTAAGGCCCCCCTAGTAGATGACTGGGGTTCTTGGTCTGGGACCAAGCAGTGAAGACCCTTGCGAGGGCCCCAAATAGATAACTGGGGTTCTTGGTCTGGGACCAAGCAGTTAAAGTATCTAGGGTCCTTGAACATGTTCCAGGGTACCCATGTCTGGGACATGGGTTGATCCTTGGTCTTGTACCTTGGTGGATAAGACCCCAGAGATGTTCTGGGGCCACCTGGTCTTTGATCAGGTGTTTGTTAGTATATGACCCTCTTTGAAGGCAGGCATGACCACATGAGGGATGTATCCCATATGCAGTGATGATAAAGTTAAAAAGGTCACCTTGAGAATGAATGGACAAGTATTGCCACCAAGTCACCCTTGCTAAACCCCCTTCACCCTGCTTATGTTTATTTTGGGGTTTTGTTTTTGCTTTAGGGGTTAATGTGAAAATATTAATTAATTGTTTTACTTATAACATGCTTAATTAATATTTATATTAATTAAACATGTTATTCTTAATTATTATTTTTATTTTAACCTACCCTAGCCTAAAGTATAAATAGTGTGCTATCCCTCTACCTTTTACATACTCTAAGTTCTCTTCTATAAAGTGAGTGAACCTCCTCCTGTTTGCTGCGGCCTCCTTATTGCACTGTTGCTTGAGGTTTTTCCTGTGATGGCTCGACCCTCCTACTGGCCATTTTGTTCAGCTGTCTGCTCCATGTTTGGTGATGTTTAGAGGGACCTTCAAGCTGCATTTCCAGGGCTGATTGCTGTCTTCCTTCTACAGAAAAGTCTAGTACCCTAGACTCCTTCCAAAAGGCTGCCGCTACCCTTCTCTTGCGCAGATCTGTCCTTTCTCTTGAGCCACAGCCCTTCTACTAATCATTAAAGACTGTCGCTACCCTTCTTTTGTGCAGATCTATCCTTTCTCTTGAGCCACAACCCTTCTGTTGATCATTAAAGACAACCGCTACCCTTCTGATGTGGAGATCTGTCCTTTCTCTTGAGCTGCAGCCCTTCTGCTGAGCATTAAACATTGCCGTACCTATTGTTATCTCTCCCTGCATGAGTACTGTGTGCATGAGGGTTTGGTTCCAGGAATGTACTGTGTGCATGAGGGTTTGGTTCCAGGAATCTACTGTGGGTATGAGGTTTTGATTCCAGGATTTTTCGTGTGAGGTTTAAGGGTGTTTCCTCATTGGTGGCAAGTCAGTCTCATCATTCTCTTGGCAAGAGATCTTACCCTTGTGGTAGATCTATGATCCTAGACTTTTTCTGAGCATAATATTTAGTGGCACTCCTTCCCTTATGTGTGACATGACTCCCTTCAGCAATCAGAGGTAAGACAAAAAGGTAAGTTACTTGTTCAAGGTCATATTTGTTAGATTTGTGTGTTGTTCCTTACTTCTGATGTTTACTTGTTATATTTATATCAGATCTATAGATCAGAATTGTTTTGTTTAAGATCTATCTCAGATCTACTGATTAGATCTGTTCTTTTTCTATGCCTGAACTAGTTTTGTTTTCGATTAGTCTAAGATCTAATTCAATGAACTTGCTTATCAAGAAATAGACTTTTGTTAAATCTAAACATCTGTCAGCTCAGATCTGGGTATTGTGCACACTCAGAAATTGTGAAAATTTCTTTAGATTGATTGTTATTCCTCTGATTCAATCTCAACAGTTCAGTACTATTGTTTTATAGTTCCGAGACTTGATTTTATTGATCTATCTAACAGATTTTTTTAAAAGGACAGTATTTTTCTGCTTTACTTCTCTATTTCTAACATGGTTTCAGAGCATACGGTGTAGGATTTAATCTTGAACCTACACAGATCCACTAGTTAGGGTTGTTTTGCAGAGAGATCAACAACATCTAGACTAATTCAGATCTCAGCATGGCCTCCACATCAGTGAAAGTTGAGGACAGACTTATAGGGGCCTCCTTGGAAATCTAGGATAGTAAACATTCTTGAAGAGAATGATCTAGAAGAGCTGATTACTAGGGCTATTGAAGAACCCACTTCAAACACAGCCAAGGCAGCTTATAGGAAGAAACAAGCCAAGGCCAAGAGAATCATTTTTTATTCTGTTAAGGACAGCATGATGCCAATCATTGGTTACCTAAGCACTGCCAAAGAATGTTTTGATGCTTTGGCAAACCTCTATGAAAAGAAAGCACCAATTCAGAAAAGAATATTGAAGAAACAACTTCGTACTTTGAGAATGGGAAAAGATGATTCAGTTGCTACCTTTTTCTCCAAAATTGCTCAAACTAAAGATCAACTTATTGCAATAGGAGTTTCGGTAGATGATGATGACCTTGTGCACACTGCTTTTCATGGACTTCCTGAGTCATGGGGAGTTTTTCTTGCATCTGTAAATGGAAGAGAAGTCCAGACTAACTTTGACAGATTATGACATGACTGCTTAGAAGAAGAAGGAAGACTTAAAAGCAGAAATGAGTCTTCACTTCTAAGAGATCATGCCCTTTCAGCGAAAACCAAGAAATGGAAGAAGTTCACTCAAGCTAAAGGCAAAGGTAAGAAACCTCAAGGTAAGTTATCTCATCTCAATCCTCATTTATCTAAAGTTAAATGTTTTAACTGCAATAAGCTAGGATATTATGCAAGAGATTGCAGGAATCTTCCATCTCAGCAGAAAAGAAGAGGAAGATTCCAAGCCTTAGTTGCCACTGAAGAGGCCAAACCTCAAGAGGAGCCTCAAAGAAGACAAACTAGGGCTACCACCAAAGAGCAAGAACATCAAAGAGAATATTATCTTATCTTAGCTCTTTCCGACACTATTACCAAGTCAGAGGAGATTTGGTTAATAGACAGCGGTGCTTCCAGACACATGACAGGTTTCAAACAAAACCTTGCAATCTATCAAGACAAGAAATTCAAGGCAAAGGTAGAACTAGGTGATCTACCTCTTTCTGATTTCACTCAGGTAATATCTTTCACATTGAGGAAATTCTTTATGTTCCTAGTCTAAAGAAAAATCTAATCTTTGTTCCAGTTTTAGAAAGTAAAGGTTACTCGGTAGCTTTCTCGAAAGGAAAGGCCTTCTTGTGGTCCTCAAATGAAGATATAAACACTGTTATAACTATTGGAACTCGTGAGAGTGGACTTTATAAAATTTCAGGTCAGGTTGTTCAAGCTCTAGTGCACGAGACGGTAAATCCCTGCGAGCTTTGGCACAAAAGATTTGGACATCTCAACTACAACACATTTCTAGGTTTGCAAAAGATGGTGACAGGTATGCCAGTATTTTCTTTTTGAGCATGATAGTGTTTGTAAAGGTTGTTCACTTGGTAAGAATAGAAAAAAACCTTATCCTCTCAGTAATATAAAATAAAATGGCATTTTAGACCTAATTCATTCTGATCTTTGTGGGCCCATGACTGCCCCTTTTATGAATGGCTGTATTTATTATATCATTTTTATTGATGATTGTTCGCGTAAAACTTGGATTTATTTCTTAAAGACTAAAGATGAATCTTTTAGCAGATTTCAAGATTTCAAGAATCTTGTTGAAAATCAAACAGGCAGACACATCCGAGTTTTCAAAACAGATAACGGTAAAGAGTTTGACTCTTTCAAATACGACGAACTCTGTCGAGCTTCTGGAATTAAGAGGGAGCTAACTGTGCCATACAACCCTTAGCAGAATGGGGTTGTTGAAAGAAAGAATAGAACTATCTGTGAAGCAGCTAGGGCCATGATGTATGACCAAAACCTACCTTTATCTCTCTGGGCCGAGGCTGCCAGTACTGCAATCTACATTCAGAATCGATGTCCACACAAAGCTCTTGAAGCGAAAACTCCTGAAGAAGTCTTCACCGGAATTAATCCCTTAGTTGATTATTTGAGAATCCTTGGCAGTCCAGTCTATATTCACATTCCAAAAGAGAAGAGGACTAAGCTAGAGCCCTCCAGAAAGAAAGGAACTTTTGTGGGATACAGTGAAACCTCAAAAGCTTACAAGATTTATATCCGAGGTCAAAAGTTCAACGAAGTAAGCAGAGACGTAACTTTTCATGAAGAAGCATCTTTTCGTCAGGCCAGAGAACTTCCATGTGATTCAGAGGAGCAGGAAGCTCTACCACTTGATTCTCCAGATTCTCCTCTTCCGGATGAGCAGAGGGAGGAAACCTCAGAACTTCTAGTGGACCCCTCAAGGGATACTATTGAGTTTCCAATGAAGATACCTCCTGTTAAAAGGAAACCAGCCTGGTGTCGGGAAATATTGAAAGAAGCAGAAAAGCATTCATCTCCTAAGGGCACATTCAGAGAAAGCAAGAAACCAGATAAGTACTCCGGTCTCACAGCTAATTTAAATACTGTGATTGATTTAGAACCTTCCACATTTGTAGAAGCCTCCAAACATCAAGTGTGGAAAGATGCTATGAATGAAGAATATGATTTTAATCTAAAAATTGATGTATGGACCGTAGTTCCTAGACCTCATGGCAAATTATTAGTAACTTCAAAATGGATTTATAAGATAAAACATGCAGTAGATGGAAGTATTAAAAAATACAAGACGAGATTTGTGGCTCGTGGTTTCTCTCAGAAAGAAGGAATTGACTACGACGAGATTTTTGCTCTAGTTGCCAAGTATACTTCGATCAGGATTATTATCTCACTTGCAACAGTTTTTGGTTGGAAAGTTCACTAGATGGACGTTAAGACTGCTTTTCTTAACGGTGAAGTTGAGCAAGAAGTATATATTGATCAACCTGAAGGTTTCGTGATACATGATAAAATATCTCATGTGTGCAAACTCAAGAAAGCCCTGTACGGATTGAAGCAAGTTCCGAGAGCTTGGTATGGTAGAATAGACATTTTTCTACAAAGTCTTGGATTCACCAAGAGCATAGCAGATCCAAATCTTTATATAAAGATCATTCAAAATCATCCAGTTATCCTAGTCTTATACGTGGATGATTTGTTCCTCACTGGAGAGGAGAACTTGATAGCTCAGACAAAGAGGGAGCTTTCTGCAGAGTTTGAAATGAAAGACTTGGGGCTCATGAATTATTTCTTAGGCTTGGAGGTATGGTAGAGACCAGGTGAGATCTTTCTCTCACAGAGTAAATATGCAATTGATGTGCTCTGCAGATTTGGCATGATGGACTGCAAGTCCATGACAACTCCAATGATCTCTAACCTAAAGAAGCTACAAGATCAAGTTACAGGTTCAGATCCAAAAGACCCCACCTTATATCGGTAGATCATTGGATCTTTGATGTATCTCGTACATACAAGACCTGACATTTGTTATGCGGTAAATGCTCTCAACCAGTTCATGTGTGAACCAAAGCATATACATATGATTGCTATGAAGCATATTCTGAGATATGTTCGGGGAACTATAGCTTATGGTCTTAGATACACTTTCAGTGGAGGTGTAATGCTCCATGGTTTTACGGATTCAGATTGGATGGGTAGTACAGTGGACTAGAAAAGCACTTCCGGATATTGCTTCAGTTTGGGTTCAACAATGATTTCTTGGCCCAACAGGAAACAGGGCTCCATAGCCCAAAGCATTGCAGAAGAATAATACATTGCTGCAAGTGCTGCTAGTAGAGAAGCAATGTGGCTTATGAAGCTACTTTCAGACTTGTTCAGTTCATAGCTTGAACCCATAGTCATTCATTGTGACAATCAGAGTTGTATAAAGCTCACCGAGAATCTAGTGTTTCACGACAGATCAAAACACATTGAGATGAGATACCACTATGTCTGGGACATGGTTCAGAAGAACGTTCTTAGCATTCAGTATGTTCCGACGACCGAACAGACCAGATATTTTTACCAAGCCATTGTTCCTAACAAAGTTTGTTTACTTTCGCGACAAGCTTGGTGTAGTTGAGAATGCCTCTCTTGTTGAGAGGGAGTGTTGAATTTGAAGCAGCTGCAAGAGCCATTCTCCGGGAGGATGGCAAAGACCCTAGCTGAGATCTAGGGCCCCCCAGTGAACTCCTGGGGATTTGGTCTGGGACCAAACAATCAGTGCCATGGCAAAAGACCCTTGTAAGGGCCTCCAGTAGATCACTGGGGTTCTTGGTCTGGGACCAAGCAGTGAGGACCCTTGTGAGGGTCCCCAGTAGATAACTGGGGTTCTTGGTCTGGGACCAAGCAGTTAAAGTCCCTAGATATGTCTAGGGCCCCTGAACATGTTCCAGGGTACCCATGTCTGGGACATGGGTTGATCCTTGGTCTTGTACCTTGGTAGATAAGACCCCAGAGATGTTCTGGGGCCACCTGGTCTTTGATCAGGTGTTTGTTGGTATATGACCCTCTTTGAAGGTAGGCATGACCACATGAGGGATGTATCCCATATGCAATGATGATAAAGTTAAAAAGGTCACCTTGAGAATGAATGGACAAGTATTGCCACCAAGTCACCCTTGCTAAACCCCCTTCACCCTGCTTATGTTTATTTTGGGGTTTTGTTTTTGCTTTAGGGGTTAATGTGAAAATATTAATTAATTGTTTTAGATATAACATGCTTAATTAATATTTATATTAATTAAACATGTTATTCTTAATTATTATTTTTATTTTAACCTACCCTAGCCTAAAGTATAAATAGAGTGTTATCCCTCTACCTTTTACATACTCTAAGTTCTCTTCTATAAAGTGAGCAGATCTCCTCCTGTTTGTTGCAGTCTCCTTATTGCACTGTTGCTTGAGGCTTTTCCTATGATGGCTCGGCCCTCCTACTGGCCATTTTGTTCAATTGTTTGCTCCATGTTTGGTGATGTTTAGAGGGACCTTCAAGCTGCATTTCCAGGGCTGATTGTTGTCTTCCTTCTACAGAAAAGTCTAGTACCCTAGATTCCTTCCAAAAGGCTGTCGCAACCCTTCTCTTGTGCAGATCTGTCGTTTCTCTTGAGCCGCAACCCTTCTGTTGATCATTAAAGCCTGCCACTACCCTTCTCTTGTGCAGATCTGTCCTTTCTCTAGAGTCACAGCCCTTCTGTTGATCATTAAAGATAGCCGCTACCCTTCTGATGTGGAGATCTGTCCTTTCTCTTGAGCCGCAGCCCTTCTGCTGAGCATTGAACACTGTCGTACCTATTGTTATCTCTCCTTGCATAAGTACTGAGTGCATGAGGGTTTGGTTCCAGGAATGTACTGTGTGCATGAGGGTTTGGTTCCAAGAATCTACTGTGGACATGAGGTTTTGATTCCAGAATTTTCTGTGGTAGATCTATGATCCTAGACTTTTTCTGAGCATAATATTTAGCGGCACTCCTTCCCTTATGTGTGACATGACTCCCTTCAGAAATCAAAGGTAAGACAAAAAGGTAAGTTACTTGTTCAAGCTCATACTTGTTAGATCTGTGTGTTGTTCCTTACTTCTGATGTTTACTTGTTATATTTATATCAGATCTATATATCATAATTGTTTTGTTTAAGATCTATCTCAGATCTACTGATTAGATCTGTTCTTTTTCTATGCCTGAACTAGTTTTGTTTTCGATTAGTCTATGATCTAATTCAATGAACTTGCTTATCAAGAAATAGACTTTTGTTAAATCTAAACTTCTGTCAGCTTATATCTGAGTATTGTGCACACTCAGAAATTGTGAAAATTTCTTTAGATCGATTGTTATTCCTCTGATTCAATCTCAACACTTCAGTACTATTGTTTTACAGTTCTGAGACTTGATTTTATTGATCTATCTAACAGTTTTTTTTAAAAGGACAGTATTTTTCTGCTTTACTTCTCGATTTCTAACAGCATAGTCCGTCATGGTCTATCTGGCATTCTGGTAGACCTGTAACCATTTTGCTCAAAACTGGTAATGCTTTATAGTTCAAATGAGCAAGCCTTCGGTGCCATAGTTCACTGGAACTAACACTATTGTTTACAAGGGCTTGTTCTTGGTGTCCCTTCAACTTATACAGTCCTCCCTCTCAGACACCAATCACAGTGGCTTTATTTATGCTTGAATTCTTGGGCCATAGAAGGACTTGGCCATCCACAAAAGCTACTCTAAAGCCTGTATCCTCTAAAGATGGAATAGATAGAAGAGTCTTCTTTAAGCCTTGTACAAATACTATATCTTTAATTGAAAGAGGATTACCTGAATCAAGTTGTAAGGAGGCTTCTCCAACGCCTTTGATTGCATGCTTGGAATCGTCTCCAAGCACCACTTGAAGTGAAGAGTCCTGTTCTATTAATTTTGATAGAGAGTTTCTGAATCCGATCATATGCTTGGCTGCTAACTGGTCTTTGATTTGTGAGATCCTTGTAAAGAAGTTCGCTATCATCTCTGACTTGTTCATAGTCACATTTCTGAGTTGATGTCGTAGGGTAAGCTTCCGACTGGTGTTCTTGATTTCATAGAGTCTGGTTAGGGCATCAAACATCTCCTTTGAAGTCTTTAGTTCTGATACAATGGGTATCAGGTGATCCTTGATTGAGTCTGTCAAGATCCTCTTGGCCTTGACCTCATTCTTCTTGAACTTTGCCTTTGCTTCTTCATCTTCAGGTTCTGGAAACATCTTCTTGACGTGATCCAATAATTCATTCTCTTCTAGAATGAGTTGTATTCTATGCTTCCAGGATCTTAAGTTATCTGCTCCATCCAATCTATACTCAACTCTCATATTGGTTGACATTTTTGTCGGTAGAAACCCTAGCATTGAAAAACCTTGATTTTTCAGATTTCAACTATGTTTAGGGTTTCAAGGGGTGCGCTAGAGTAGGGCGCACTTCTTTGTAAAAGAATTATCCCCAACGTCCTTGGGAAAGTTCTCAACGAGCTTGACAAGTTGTTGCAGCTGCAGGGTGCCACTGTACCAATGTTCCTTTCAGTGGTTAAATTGTGCTGAAGGTAACCAACTATGATACCATGTTGGATTTTCCTTATTTATAGAGCATTAGTATTACTAGTGTTCTTTTATTTTGTTACCATTAACATAAACAAGAGACAGAAAAGAACAAAAGAGATTTATCCTGGGAAAACCCCAAATGGGGGAAAAACCCAACAACCTTAGATAGATTTCGTTCACAAAGCAATTCCAACCAGATAAACCCTAGCACAAGTGCTAGCTTAACCGAAAATACCACACCAGCTGCAACAACAACACCATACAAAGGTAGTGCACCTCCTCAAGGAGTAGCACACAAGAGAGAGAGACCAAAAGACTGAGCAATAATAAACTGTGCAGTTGCAACTACTGCGTCACCTGCTCCAAACTTGCGCCTTGCTTCTATGTAGCTGGGAGAGTGTGAGTGAGTGAACAAATGAGCCAAGACGTCCTCTATTTATAGTCTTCCTGGCCACCAGACTGGGCTGACTTCTTCTCTGGACAACTGTCTTTTCATTATTACTTTATTCTTCTGGGCCGACTTCTCTTCTAGGGTATTTCAATATTAGTTCAATGGATCTCTTGCTTCCGAAATCTTTTCTGCATCTAAGAAAGGTCATCTAGGAGGGAAAGATCCTCCCGCAACTACCAAAACATCAACAATCATATCATCAACAGCCATAGTACCTGTGATGATGGAGAGAGTAGGGTTGACCATCAGTGTGAGGAGACACCTTTGGATGTGCATGATGGCATGGGAGTAGCGTGGAGTCCGAGTGATTGCTCAGACAGCCCATCAATGTGCATGGAGGAGTTCTTGGTCATACCCTTGGGATTGACCAATGTATGTGACACTTTCCAGTAGGGCATACAGTCGTGGAGGTTTCTTCTTTCGTTCCTCGATGCTCTCATCAGGTACAACAGGACATGGGAGGATTATGTGAGGCAGCTGAATGAGCCCCGAGCCGTTATAGATATGACAGATTCTCCATTTGGGGCATGTGGACAGTGCATAGGTTGACAGAGGCAGATTGAGGGACGACATGATCTACTATAGAGATGGTCCATATTTAGTCTCTGAATCCACATTTAGGGAGATGGTCATGAGGGTGATGTATGATACATCTTGGGCAGGGCATTCCGAGAATTTGTATGAGTTTGAGGCCCTGTTATCCCCATTTTTCAGGGATAACTAGGAGACCATGTCTCGAGGCCCACATGTCCTAGACATGGAGTACTGAGAGCAGGATTGACCTGAGCATGGCCCTAGAGGGCCCACCTTTTCTTCTTCCATCATCTTTATCTTGTTAACAGCAGCAGCATCCATCACCATCGGTTTGGTCCTATATCAAAAGAGGTTCTTGCTTCATGAGGTAATTAGTGCGGGTATCATGGTATGTGTCACATTTGATCGTTAAAATGTTTAAATATATGCATCTGATTCCTTTTATTTATAACGACTGCTTGGATCTTACATTTGCCCACTTGACCATGTTTGGGGGGATTGACAGGGTGCCCTAGCAAGCCTGTATCTGTAGGTTTTGGTTTGCCACTGGGGGGATTTCTGAAAATCCATCGTCCGCTCCCATCATAGCACCACTTCTTCATCTTACTTCCCCCTCACTTATCCCATTCCCCTTCTCCGGGCATTGGGTTGACCTATTTTCAGGACTGCACCTTACTGAAATATCCCTGATCCGGCTGATCAAGATATTTGCTACGATCCTACTGCTCCTACGTGCAGATCTGATACTCTGGGGGTTTCTGGATGCGTTTTAGGGTTTGATGTAGATGATCTTTGTTTATAGTGTTTGCATGTCAG